>OZ007523.1:8329969-8486952 GCA_963931895.1 Eupithecia pulchellata
GAAGTAGTTTAATTATACGTAGTTAGATGAATAGTTTTAATGTTTGATTACATAATATAAGAAATGTCAACGCCTAAATATGTTTACCTTTTCAAATGTGTTTTTATTTTTACTACGCCTACGGGAATAAATTCCACAGTTAATTCCAAAATTTCCGCATTGCTAACGCATTTACGGAACAGGCTTAAATCCGTCCCATGTCAACAAAACCAACTTTGCTTCCAAAAACACCATTACGTCACCTACCTGCTTAGTTTTCAGAGATAATAAAATTTCAGATCACGAACACCGTACTCCAGTGTCTGATTTAAAGTGAATGACTCCGTTTGTGCTCTAGTGAATGCATCCGGACCTTTCGGATCGTGACAATCGGCTAGGGAACGTCTACCTGAGTGGGACTCGAAAGGTTTATTAGCTACCGAAAACTATTGCAAAAAGGTCGCAATGTTTGATGAATGTATGACGCCGCTATCATAATCATCACCGGCAACACACCCTGCATACAAATCCTGCCAAAATTGTGATTTACCAAGCACTCTCAATTTGATCCTAACATCACCCACCTTACAATCAAAATGATAGAAAAGTAACTCGAATTTCATAGCCTACACGGTTTCAATTAGCAAGTAGGTATCTACTGATAAACTTGTACCTCTCTCTTTATTATTCACGTTCTGGGTCTGTGTATAACAGAGATAGGTGCTCGCCAATAGGTACGTTACTTTATCAACAAAATAGGTCACAGTTTTACCACATAGAATTATGTTATCAACTTGCTGCTGGCGTCCATTGCATAATTCTCGAGAGATTTATGTCCAGTGGTTATATCGTCCCAGATAGCGCGGCACTCGGACTTATCTACTCGAGTGCCTTGAAATGAAGGACTTCATATTTTACTTACGAAATAAGGATCGATGCGCAGTTTGAGAGAAATGAAAGGATAAATGTTATATCTGTAGTTCCTATCTGGGTAAGGACCAAATTTTTTGCATCGTTGCACAACGGAAATCACAGCTGAAAGTGTCACAACGGAGCAAATGTAGCACAACGGAATTTGTTAAGGTTAGTGTACATGGGTCTAAAAATGATCACAAATTCACAATGTTTAGCATAATTAATTACATTCATATTTTTCTCAACCTTGGAAAAATAAATTAGGTACCTACTTACTTAAAACCCTAAGTTATGATTTTCCAATTTAATTATTCTATAACTTACCTATTACTTTAAAGATTGGGATGTTGTGGGTAAAAAAAAACAGCGGACATTAGTATAATATATTATGTATTTTGATAATATTATATATTAAAAAAATTATAATATATATACCACTATTTATTAATTTTAATATCACAGATTATACATTTGTACTACCTAAACAAAATTAATTTTAAATAGCCGGCACGAAAAATATTTTTTCTTCAAATATGTCAAAAAGAATAAAAGTCATAAAATTATATAGGTAATAATAACATGATGTTTATAAATGATGATTATTGACTTTATAAAAAAACTAACAAAACTAGATATGTGTAATATTATAAATAACAAAAATATCAAATCAAAAAACATGCTTAAACTCAAAATACTTAAAAAAATCAGTTCAGGTAATTATTAAATCAATAGAAAAATGTCTAATAATAAAATAAAAAAATCTTATTGTTAAGATGTTTGAATAAAAAATACTAAAGAAAACCTACATGAAGATATTGTGTACCTATCTTTACAATGTTCCGTTGTGACACGTCGCACAATTTCGTGTCGTTCGTCGCATACAGGAATAAAAATCAACACGACCCAGCAATAAAAAATTCACACTGCAAAGAATAAACACCAATAAGAATACTCATCAGAGTTGTTCAATAGTAGACAAAATAAGCTTATAGAATCAATAATGCTAAGTAGCAAAAGTTAACACAAAACACTTTAAAAGTCTTACAGAAAATCCGGATTTTTAATGGTACGCGTGCACTTTTCACACTTTTCTTCAACTGAGTGAAAAACTACATGGCGGAATTGGCCTAAATTAAGTCACAAGTCAGATGACGGTGTTGCCATTGCAATAAAGCATTATTTGTTATCCAATATTGCCAAGTTCTCGAGTTATGCTGTCGCACAACTGAATCGCACAACGGAACGAAATCTGTGACACTCATTATGATCATTATTATTAATAAACTATAACGTTTAACGAGATCCTAATAATAAAAACGTAAAGATAATATATCGGTGACTATAAATAAAACAGAAAGTCCGTGAGAAAGTTTTTATTTTTAGAATAAAGTTGCAATAACCTAGAGGAGTCGGAGCTGTGACATTCACATTTTGTATGAAAATCGAAAATTGATTCAGTATCTTGATTTTCCTAAAATTAATTTTACAGAAATCTAGTGTAAGAAATATTTATTTGAATTAGGCACAGGGTGCACAATAAGTTAAACTTTAGTAATCAAGTCTTAAAACTCACCTAAGTTAACAACTTTTTTTTATGTTATGATTTCAAAGTCCTGTGACATGGTTCCCTCGCACAAAATGCAAAAAATTTGGTCCTTACCCATCTTCCGGCTGGTTGCTGCACTTTGAATAAACTTTTTGATGTTTTACTTTGGAGCTGCGCCAGATTTTATTCTTTTTTCGTTTGAGTGGATATTTTAATAAGCCACCCAATCAGAAAAGTTAAATCACAAGAATTCGAAATACGTTAGCTTTGGAAAGCTTTCAAAGGGTACCAATACGTTACGACGAAATCTGCTACTAAAATATTAGACAACGGTTGTTTACTTTATGTTTCCGAAAGTTTCGTAAAGTTTTAAACCACAGAGAAGGACAGCCAAAGGGCAACCTCGAGGTGGGCCTTGAAGGGGATTATGAGTAAATACTAGTAGAGAAATTAGTGTAACAGCAAACTTACGTAAACAAAGCAGGTAGGTACCGCAGCGATAAGTATAGGGTGTGTGTGCAATGAATTCTAATGATGCCTATTTGGAGCGAGGTACTATAAAAGCAACAATTTCGCGAGTAGCTTTAGAAAATTGTTCATACACAGTACACAGATAACAATCACACGTAAGCGTTACGTGGTCTCGGGTGACAAGTTTTGTATTTGCGTCTCGTGTGACGAGCCCGCGTTTTATGATGTACAATACAATATAATTTTTTGTGCTTAGGTGCCGAGCAGATGTTATGGTAAACAAATAAGTAATACGTAATACAGTAATACCCATAATCCCATCTATGGCGCTCATGAGGGAGGCCTAGAGGTCCAGCTGTGGACTATTATAGGCTGGTTGATGCTGATGAAACAAATATGTGACTGATTTTACTATAAAAAAAATCTACCAGATTTCATGAATTCATTAAAAATGCGTTAAGTTGCGAACAAAGATAAAGTTGTTTGTTGTGCCTTCGTTCAATAGATAAATACATGAAGAATGTTTACGACAAAACGACACTATGTTGATTTGTAAACTATGATTTATTTAACGTAAGAATTATTACTAACTAGCAAGGCATTTTTTATTGTTCAAAAGTGGTTGTTTATGGATCAAAGTGAGTTTCAATGAGGTGAAAATCGATGGTAAAGATTCCCCAACACCCTTAAGATATCAAACATCAATTCAACTTACAATGGCTCGCATCCTCATTTTGTTCAACATGGATCTCGTTTGTGGCAAAGAAATCTGACCATCCGTTTAGTGTGGGTAAAATTTATACCTGTTTTGTAAAAGTAGCTCTATACTGTGGCTTTATTCTCTACGGAATAGGAGATCCCTTCCCCTAACCGTGTGACGTCACGACGGCGATGTGTTCCATATAAGGTTTTGTCCGATTCCTCGCTATCTTGCCGTATCTATGTAACGCGTTTGTATTGACAATCTATACTATTATTATGAATGAAAAGATTTGTTTATTTTCCGAGATTAACATAGGCTATAGATTAATTTCAAAAAAATTAGCGATCAGCATGAAAAATTCAATTTTTGTTAAATAACTACCCGTGCGAAGCCGGGGCCGAGCGCTAGTAGTGAATAAAGACCCTGATATGACTTAGGCACACTCACTCGTCAGAGCCCTGAGTTTGGTTTGACCATTGATCTAAGGGGAGCTCTTACTTCTTTAGGTTTGACGAATGTTTGACGATATTATGTTAGTTTCGAGCGAGACATCATGGTGACATCACATTTATCTATGGGATTAGGTACAGGGCCTCTATCGTTAGAGAATGGGACTACGTAAATTCTTAACATAATGACACGTCACGATGATGTCTCGATACTATTATTTATTTGCTCAACTGAACTCAGGGCTCGGGAAAATATTTTCATGAACTGTGCGAAGCTAGTTGCGAAACAATGCACGCAGCATTGTTTCGCAACTAGCTTCATACCACATTATCGCAGCAAAGTCGTAGCCTCGTAGCAAAATAACGTCGTATCATCGTAGAGCTGTTCTTTCATAGTTTCTTAAGTCGTAGTTATTTATCTATAGGATTTGGAACAGCGCGTCTATCGTGCGAACATGGGACTACGTAAATCCTTAACACATGCCACGATCACTTCTCGATATTATTGTCCAACCGAACTCAAAGCTCAGGACAAAAACATTTTCATTAAAAATGCATGTATTGGTTCGTAACTAGCTTCGTAGCATATATCGTAGCAAATTCGTAGCCTCGTAGCAAAATGACATCGTATCATCGTAGATCTGTGTCTTCGTAGTTTCTCTAATCGAAACGTCGTAGTTTCGTCGCACTATAAGGTTTCCTTCTCATAATTTTAAGTTAAATATTTTTCAATAAACTTTATTATTATTTTATTATTATTAATGTCTAAGTTTCTTACAGATGTCTTAGCTTCGTAACACTATACCGATAGTTTCTAGCACCATAACGTCTTAGTTTCGTAACCCCGCAGCCATAGCCTGCGGATAGCATCTATCACACACAAATACCCCGTTGAGAATACGTAGGTATACTTGAGACAAATTTGTAGCTTACTGCGAGCTGTCTCTATATTTCCTTGTCCCGCGGCTTCAAGACAACGCTTAATTATACGCGGTCGGCCACGCGTCTTACCCCGCTTTACTGTTCTTACGCAAATCTACATTGTAAACAGTAATTTACACTGCGTTACAAATAATAAGGCTGTATTAAATATCGATCGATTTATTTTTTTCAAGGAAAATCGATTTTTTTTTTCAGATAATTATATATATTTATTGTGATAAGAATACAAAGCAGTTTACAATCATATTATTATATAAACATTTTGAAATGAAGTTACAGTATTGAGCTAGACGATTTTTTTTTACCATTTTACATGAGCAAAAGAAAAGTTGTACTTAGAAGTAAGTTGATATGTTCTTAGATTTATATCGTGTACGAGTACGCTTACCTATTAACATAATTTACTTACCTATTTACGCATTTGTATCCTTTATGTAGACTCATAGAAAACCCATTATTCATTATTTTGAAACAAATAAGCGGGTATATACGTCAAAGTTTCTTTGACCGTGTTCGCATTTAGCATGATAATAATAATCTATTAAATTGTTAGCCTAATTTTCATTCAAATTCAGTAAAACTTTATTCGGTATATTTTTATCGGAAATTCTGTATATATTAAAACTAAGTATTGCCAGTACTACAGTAGGAAATATATAATAATTCTAACTTGTAACTAGTGCAAGTTGGCTATCCCTAGTGCATGGGGGAATAAAGTTCCCTTCTATCTTAGTTTCGGAGTAGTTGCAACAATGTCGCTTGTCATCGTGCAGTCTTATTCGCTATCACCTGAATAACGCAACATGTGCTCTCAAAGTTTTATGGTTTTAGTTTTGTTCTGTTTTCTTAACATAATAAGACTAACAATAAAGTAATTATCTGCCAATCGTAAACGTCTTTTTTCGCGCGGATTGTTCTACCTAATACAATATGTTGTGATCTTATATAATTTGTCAAGTTTCTGAGCCATTCTGCTCGTGCGTGTTGATTTAATTTAATTTAAAAGTACCTGCAAAATAAATAATCAGCAATGTAATAAGAGGGTAGGTTGCTAATTCTTAATAGTCTACTTGGTTGTTCGTGTTCACCCTACCTTCATATTTTCACTCTCCGTTCAACTGCGCTCCAGTACAGACGCATATATATATGTATGATCATGTGCCTAATTATTATATTGATATTGAATCTGGTTTTGACATTAATTAATTATTTTGTAAATATTATACGGATTGAATCTGAAATAAATGAGTTGTTAGTAAAAATCAACCGTTGGGACCGGTATATACCTTCAGTTTATAGATAACGTTTTGTCACTGTAGGTTTTGTACATGGAATCAATGCGAATATGGCACAGGTGCCGGCCCGGGTACGGACCGATCAGCGATGAAATATACATCCAGGGCACCAAGTGCATGATATATCACGGCGACGTCCGAACAATGCCACCAGAAGTTCTACCCGTATTGTTTTATTCAAAAGTTTGAAGTGGAGCTGAGATTTGTCGTTTTAATACGGTATCTGGCCTAGAACAAGGTACTATCCACCGTGAAAAAGTAGTGAGTAGCTATGTAGTTAATTTAAGATTGGAGCATACGGAATACTGACCTTTATGTTTTTTGATTATGTTAACGTGACCGAAAGATCCTTCGAATTAAAAGATTGCATTTAAATTTTCAGGAAGATCTGCAGGAAGGTCTTTTTGAGGTTAAATTTATATGGGTACCTATATGAGAAATGTCACTAAGATCTAATATATCATTTCACGATAATTATTGTTCGTATGAAATTTGACTTATCGCGTACTTATTGTGTAAGCCTAAAGCTAAAGTTAGAAAGGCTAAGTTATTGAAATCTAAAATCTGAAGATGAAAATATTTAGAAAGAATTCATGAAAATAGTTAGATAGAAATATACTGTGATAGAAATATTGCAGGTTAAATTTCCAGGAAAATCTGCAGAAACCTAAACACCTAGGTTTTGCCTAGGTATATGAAAAATATACGGATGAAAATATTTAGAAACAATTCCGCGCAAAACCCTTAAATTATGTTTTAATGAATTATGATTGATGAAGATGGTGTACCTACTCCTCAAAGTGACATGTCGACAGTGTGTCCACGTTTTGATTTCCGTAGTGTACAGCCCACTTAGAAAATGCAAATTAATTCAAATTATTATTAAACGAGGTTCTTTCTGTGGTACACCCGATACTATTACTATTTGTTAGGGAGCGTCCCAACGGAAATTTAAATAAGCTAAAATAAATTTCTCTACGTTGGAAGTTTCTCTGAAATTGCTTGAGTCCCTTTAATAATGTAAGGTCAGTTTCCGCCCTAGCTTCATGAGTTTTGGGTTGAAGATTTATTTTCAAATGACGGAATTACCTACCCACGAAAATGTTTATGTATGAAATGCTTACAGCCTGAGGGATTTTACTCTCTAGGCTAGTTTCTATGATGGATCATGATAGCAAACAAATAAGATTTTTCGTGGAAATTCAATCAAGACTTTAAGGCTGTGCCGCTTTCCTTGCCTCAAGCATTCTAGTAACGAAATTGTACATTATGATGATAAGTATTTACTTAGTACCTACGCACGTACGTTATCATAAATACAGACAAAACCTACACTTTATAGTAACTAACAATAAAATAATGCTGGGCAATTCACACATCATCTAGTCACAACCTAAGCTGAGTTTATGTTGTACTAAGTTACCAAACAGTTAATTTGTATGTGAAACATTTAAAGCTCAACCGTTTACTCTACTAGGCTACTTCAGCGCCATATCATAAACGGGTGGAGCGCTTAAGAACACTGTAAAAATTCTTATTGGCCCCATTGCATCAACCTCTGTGTGCAGGTTACCGCAGTTCCCCACATCATGTAAAGTGCTCATTTATTTAATGCTTCATAAACCTACTTGTTTGTGGTGAACTTTAATAAAAAAGGCTTAAAGGTTTTATCGGAACAACGTATTTTATATTCGATGAAAGGCATAAGTTGTTGCAGGATACCTTGCTTTCCATATAAAAGTTTTGAATCGACGCAGAGTAGGTAGTTGAAAATGATATTGGAGATAATTGACTCATAAAGTAAAAAAATATATAATTTAAATTAAGCATACCATTCCACGTAAATCTATCAACAAAACTATTTACATAATTTATGTTGTAATCTTAATGGCGGAGTCACAGAGGAGCTGAACCGGATGCTGGACAGTCTAGCTTCAGCCCCCTGATGTATCGGTCTTGGCATGAATTTGGATCAAACTGACAGATGACGATCTGCAAAAGACTGCTGGCAGATGCTTGATGCGACAAGCTGAAGACAGGGTGCTATGGCGCTCATTAGGGGAGGCCTATGTACAGCAATGGACTCAGCATAGGCTGATGATGATGATGATGTCATGGATACTTTATTTCTACTGAACTATCAGTATTATCGGTTTAGTAACCGAACCGAACTTCATCGATTAATTTCGGAAAACAGACATAGTTTTTGAAATCCATCCTTGTTAAATATTATCACATAGGTACCTACTAAATAAAATACAAAAAATCCCTAAAGTATTTATGTCACCAACTAGCCTACACTAAAGAAAATTTTGAATATACATAGAACCACCATCATTTAGGGACTATGTACCTCTACATTAATAAGTAGAGAAAAAACACATAGGCATTTTATGCTTATCCGTCACTTTCCTTATTAACGTGGAGTCGCTCAACAATTCCTGTTGTTTTTTGTTGATCCTTTTTCCTCCCGTTACATCCTTTTTGGCTTACCCAGATTGGAAAACAAATTTTCCCGTAACGTGCCGAAAGTGTATGCACACAGATAATACAACCTATACTTACTTGCCGAACGTGTGAATAAATCTCCTACCGGTAACACCTTCAATTCAATTTAAACCGAATTTAGGTGCCTACTAATTTTATTAACATACTAAAGTAGTTATAATAGTAGTTTATAGGTTTTGAAGGTTCTAAACTGAAATGGTAAAATTTAAGTACCTATAGTTAAGTTTAGTTTTGTGTCGTTTCTGAATTGATACCAATGTACCTAGATACATATGACTATAGCTCAGAAATGAATCCCATTAAAACACTAATTCTTGTTACGTCTTAAAAAATAAAGCACTGTGACTCGATTTGAAAAAAGTACGCTGGTCAGGAAGTTATATTATCGAAGACATAGGTATTGAGGTCATTTGATTTCACCATATTGTTTTGGTACGCCTCAACTTCAAATCAGAGACAATTAAGAGCTTTGAATCGGCGGATTAAACAACTGTCATTGCGTACAGAATATTCCCTCCAGTGTTCTAGCTACTAGAACTCATAGATCCTTTACCTACCAATGTAATAAATAAATAATTCTGAACGATCCCCACAACTAAAAAATGAAATAATATTCCAAAAATTTTCGATTACGGCGCGACTTTAAACCGCGACGTAACCAACTGCGCCTCGAAATCCACACAACATCATCTAGCCCCAAGCTAAGCTATTATATATTCTTAATAGATTTCGGATAGGCAAGGATATAATTCGAATGTCAATGACAGTGATGCGGGTCTGTTTCGACTTGTAGTTATATCAGAAATCCTTTGTTAAGTAACGTAGCATTTACTTCCTTGTTAATTGGTTATGTTTGGTTGCCGAACACGTTTGCGGTCGTTTCACTGGTTGCTCAAACCATGCTCTTACTCATTGCTAATACGACAAATCGTTTGTGTTCCCCTAATCCCATTGTATTATGTGTTACTCTTGCTAATTGCATATTTCTGGTTCATTGTCATTAGCGCGGCACAACCGCAATGATCTCCAAATTAAGAAGTTTTAGTAGTGGTTCAGTGGTAGGTAGAATTGTGCGGCTTTTGTTTTTCTCTGGCAATTTAAGTTTATTATTCAATTCAATTTGACTTACAGAGCTATATTCCAATACGTCCATTTGTGTGTCTTGTGTTCAAATGCTCATGATAATTTGAATTGATTAATAACTCACGGCTTTTGCGCGCTGTTTTTATATCAGTTAAAATTAGCAAATACCTTCAGTACATTCTTTTGATAGCAAGACTCAGTTTTCCACCACCACAATACCTAGTCAGTGGTATACATACCAAAGGCGAGCTAGCGACTAATTGACAAAACACTGTCATCTGCGTACATAACATAAACACTGAAATGTAGCACAAGCTCTTCGGCGATAGTCGGCAGGCCGCCTGGAAGTTGACAAAACACTGTCGGCTGCTTACATTACGGATACACAAAAATGTGCACTGCTGGTGTAACATCTAAGTGCATTATGGTGACACAGTTTATAGAAAAGTAGTCGTGACTTTTGCTTTCTGCAATTTAGCAAATTCATTCGTTAAGCAGAGTCCACCAGTAACTCATCAACCCTTCGCCGCGAACACACATATCCTTAATTAGGATTAAAGAATATCGTATTGCAATTTATATACACGTGTTACTTATGGAATAGACTCAGTTAAAGTGAAGAACATCTTTCATTTAATACAACCCACATTAATCTACAGACTAAAGAACATTAAACTCAAAATTTTGCTTTGCGCTTTTACTATCTATACGACTTAAGGTCCTGTAGGATATCGATATTGGCAAGAAATAAAACAGCATTTAATTATCATAACAATATACTTTTTATATACAAATCGGCATTATAATACAATGTATAGCGCTACGCAGAATACGACTGGATGCGTGTGGGCTGTGGCGGCACTTCGCTTCAAGGCCTCCAACTCCCCGACGTCTGGGCCTTCATCGAAGTCCCCTATTTCGTTGTACTGCATTTCTTCGAACTTGCCGGATAGCGCTGAAAATATAAACATTTTTATAGCTCTACAATAAAGTCGAAAAAGCTGAGTTATACGAATAATCTTGGCGTCATAAGACTAGTAATAGAAATGCGAAAGTTTTGATGTTTGGATGGATGTTTCCAGACGTCTAAACTTCCTCTCTTCACGCCCAAGCTACTGAACGGATTGGGATAAATATCCATTTCGAACAGCCCTAAACTTACGATAAGAAAATGTATTCAAATATTAATGTATTGAGATATATCATACTAATAATCTTGGATTTAGTAAACCTAGTTGTTTATCTAATGTATTGTATCGGTTCGCTGAATTATTACTCTCTGTAATATCCATTGGAATCAAGGATATAGTACCTAAATGGACGGTGGATGCTGAAACCAGAAACTGGCTGGCAATATAGACCCTATAGTTCTAGTATAGAGCCGTGAGCTTCGAAATATCGTGTAACACGACGTGCCCATTAACGCCTTCCATTCCTTAATGCTCGTGCGAGAAACTCAAGTTTCAACTTCAATTAAATTACGAAAGTGTAACATGCTCCCGTTACAGATAATTTTGCTTGTCGTTGGGATCTTTCGAAATAGATTTTGTGCGATACAATTATTAGATTAATAAATTCTCAGTCTGTATTGCAGTACGGCGCAATTTTTACTTCGAAAATTTTATTAGAGAAAATTTCTTCGCAAGGGTTTAGAGTGAAATGGGTAAGAATTTTTTTGACAGAATTTTACTGGTAACGTTGAAAAAATCTGTGCTCAATCCCAGATTTATTTAGTGCAGATTTTAGTACCTATACGTTTTATTTAAGTGCTCAGCTGAAAATTTAATAAAACGTCTTTGCAGGTAGCAATATCAGAAATGAGTAATACTAATTTTTAACGCTGCAATAATTCATAAAATTCAGTTTTAGTGTGTGTTATTTCGTAGATTTCAAAAGCACATATTTTCAGAATTCTAATGTTTATTTTCACTTACAATACAACTTTATTGTGCCATCCGTGTCTCCAAGCGAATTTTTGGATATGCAACTGTATGTTCCAAATGTGGATCTACCCACTTTTTTTATTTTCAGCCTCATGTCTACTTCGTACCCTCTTTCAATGGCGCTGATTTCAAACCTCTTATCCGCTGAAAATAGAACTCCATTAATTTCTATACTTAATCTAGTAATCTATACTAATATTATAAAGAGATACTTTCACAATTAGAATCCTACATTATCTCTGATGAACAAAGGCGATACAATATTTTCAGAGGTTAGGGATAGAATATGACAACTTCATCATCCTTATATCGCGTACGCTGCGGAAATTATTGACATTGGAGCAAATTGTTAAGCTGTAGTTTTATAGAGGAGTAGCGGTCCGCCCCGGCCTCGCACGGGTATTAAACAAAAATTTCAGAAATTATATACTCTAACACGATGGGTTTCACAGTTTCATACGGATCCCTTTTTTTCAACAGCATTGGGGTTTTTGACATTGACTCGACACTCCATAACTGACACTGGCCGTAGAGAAAAAGCAAGCACCGTGCGCTATTTCAGCATAATAATAATAGTAATATACAGCGCACGGTTCAATTATTGTATTTTTCATGCGGATCACTAACTTTTTTGAAAATATTATATAGCCTATGTTCATTACGGAAAATTTAGGATTCTAATGGTGAAAGAATTTTTCAAATTGGTCCAGTGGTTTCGGAACTTCAATTCAAACAAAGAAACAATCAAATCTTTATTCTTTATAATATTAGCATAAAAATGCAAACAAAATCGCGATTCTTTAAAATATGCGATGGTAACGCAGCGCTAGGCAGCATCATACTCAAGTCAGCTCCCCACGCAGCGGTCGTGTGCGACCCGAATGATTATTATCACTTGAAGATATTTTGAATTCACTTAAAATTCTCCTAAACTTAATTTACTTTTTTTTTTATAAGTTTTAGTAGGTTGCCCCCGACGCAAAAAGATGGGTGTGTATTGTAAATGTTAAAATTTATAATGATTGACATTTGTTAAATACTTTAATAGTTTCAAATAAAAAATATACTTTATACAAATAATTAATACTGAATCCCGGCCGTTCATTGACCGACTGATATTGGAACCCGCGTGATTTATTTTTAGGACACTTCAGCTCATAGAATATTCTAATGGAAAAAATATCGGACCGGCAATCCCTCTTGCAAATTGATTAATCTGTTTCATAAGGATATTATGTCCCTAATTTATTTTATTTTTCCTAAGTCGTGCCCATGGAGGAATTTTGTATTCTTGGAATTCTTACTGACTTCTATTACATATTTTATTATCCGCGCTTTATCTCTTATGGGTTTATTTTATTTTAATAGGACACAACCACAATTTATTTTACATTATAGATAAACAAGCAGCACTAGAGACAATCAAACAAAGCCGATAAAGTAGGTATAGGGTTAAAATAAACTTATTTTTGGTACAAGTAATATAAAAACAATAAAAAAAAAACAAATATCTACCAATTAATAAAAAATAACTAAAATTATAACTTACTAGCGGCCCGCCCCGGCTTCGCACGGGTATTAAACAAAAATTTCAGAAATTATACACACTAAAACGATGGGTTTCACAGTTTTCATACGGATCTTTACTTTTTTTTAACAGCATTGGGGCTTTTGACATTTACTCGACATTCCAAAACTGACACTGGCCGTAGAGAAAAAGCAAGCACCGTGCGCTATACAACCTCTTTTTCTATTCTGACGCGCCATAATAGAAAAAGAGGTTGAATATACAACCCACGATTCAATTATTGAATTTTTCATGCGGATCCCTAACTTTTTTGAAAATATTATATAGCCTATGTTCATCACGGAAAATTAAGGATTCTAATGGTGAAAGAATTTTTTAACTCGGTCCAGTAGTTTCGGAGCCTATTCAATTCAAACAAACAAACAAACAAACAAACAAACATACAAACAATCAAATCTTTCCTCTTTATAATATTACTAGCGGCCCGCCCCGGCTTCGCACGGGTATTAAACAAAAATTTCAGAAATTATACACACTAAAACGATGGGTTTTACAGTTTTCATACGGATCTTTACTTTTTTTAACAGCATTGGGGTTTTTGCAGCATTGACTCGACATTCCAAAACTGACATTGGCCGTAGAGAAAAGAGGTTGTATAGCACCGTGCGCTATACAACCTCTTTTTCTATTCTGACGCGCCATAATAGAAAAAGAGGTTGAATGCCCACGGTTCAATTATTGAATTTTTCATGCGGATCCCTAACTTTTTTGAAAATATTATATAGCCTATGTTCATCACGGAAAATTAAGGATTCTAATGGTGAAAGAATTTTTTAAATCGGTCCAGTAGTTTCGGAGCCTATTCAATTCAAACAAACAAACAAACAAACAAACAAACAAACAAACAAACATACAAACAATCAAATCTTTCCTCTTTATAATATTAGTATAGAAGTATAGAAGAGCAGTTAGTATTTTTATACCAATAACCCAAAAAAATTCAAATAATACATACCAATGAATAAAAAAACTAAAAATAAAACTTAACTATGATATAAAATCTTTTCTTTTAAGAGTATACTTACAGTTTGATATGATTTGATCATTTATCGTCCAATAATTGATCGATCTAGGGAAGGCTTCAGAGTGACAGTCAAGGTGTATGGTGTCACCTTCTTTGGCTCCTACTAATTGGTTTTGTATTGTCATTATAGGTGGAACTGTAAAAAATAAATATTTTATAATATCATTTTTATCATGACATGTGCATGGTAAGTTCATAATAGTAAACTTTTCGACTTTTTTCCGAAACTTTACTGTTTTGAGATGTACAAATACAAACCGATATCTTTTTTTGATACCGCATTCATCTTTGTAAGTCTCTTGAAAAATTTCGATATACTTTTTATTTTATAAAAATAATTCAAGTTAATATAATAACTGCAGTCATTACTGAGATATTAAAGATTGAGAACAGGTCAGAAAAAAGCGAGACCTAAGGGTTTAGAAATCAATCTCGAAACTCTAGAGAAGAGTTCAGTTAAAACTATTCCATACACGGAATTCAAACCGTTCAGCTAATAATAAAGCCGGGACAAAAAGCTGCCGTGACCAAAATACTGGCCGTAGTGCTACCACTTTCAATCCACATCAATGCACGTAGAAACGTCAGTAATTCAGTTAGAAAGAATTCTGATGGAATTAAAGTTAACATCATTATGAACACGCCTAAGCTAAAAGTTGTTAACTACTTTTTTATCTTTAAAAACTATAAATAACTCGAATATCTAAAGAATTTGCTTATTTATCTGAATCGCTTCCGAATGGTATTGATATAGATCGGTTAAGCTCTTTCTAGATAGATTGCAACAGTGTACAGTTAGCTCAATTGTTTCAATCGTATATGCTGGTTCTAATTTTGTATATTAATTTATCTTAATTAATATCAATTAATAGAACAAATTCGTTATTTAATATATTTAATTATCTTTGTTAATAAGGCATGATTTATCATAACACTGTTGTTACAGAAACACAATTGACAGTAACTATATTTAGCAAAAACGTGAAAAAAAAAGGAATATACAGAAACTACCAATATCTTTAATCAGCAAATGAAAAACTGTATACACTATCAGGTGCCCTATGAAATTAAAGAAGGTGCATCTACGATGAGGTATTTCTATTACGCAGTGCTGCAATTTCAAAGCATAATTCCAAGCAGTAAATCAAATCAGCGGGTTGGAACTAAGGTTCTGAAACTAAGTGCATTAGTTTAGATACTCGTATCATATTCACATGCTCACACAAACTAAGGATGTGCAAAGAGATTTTAATCTCAGTATTTACTGCTTTAGATAGGTAAGTGCAGGTAACATTTGGAAATATTGCCCGGAAATAGAAATTACAGTACTCTGCTAGATTATCTTTTAAACTGGGTGTGCCGATAAGCTGGTTACTGAAAACAGGGCAGTGTGTAGGATCGAGTTTAGTGGTCTATTGGAACGCTTCATATCTTCCGATACTTTGGGAGGTTTTTTGCCGGCTCTTAGGTTCTTTTGTGAAAAAAATTGTCTAGTAAAGCAAATAGTTCTAACGTAAAAGTAAAAAGGTTATGACGAAAAAGAGACGTTATTAATTTCATCCAAAATGATTTGTGAAGGCAGTTGATAACCCCAAGTATGTAGAGGTTAACAGAATCCCGTGCAAAAACTTAATTTTTTTACTTTGTGTACTCAACAGTTTTAAAACCATAATTCAGTTATTCTACACTCAAAGCCTATTTATACATCAAAAACAGTGACACTGGAATATTTACAGGTAAAGAAAAACCATTTTCATGCTTAACTACAGTCTATGCAACTAAATTCAATGAAAACGTTGACAATGAAAACAACGGAATATTTTACAGGTCACAAACCAAGTAAAACCATTTTCAAACTACAGTTTAAGCAACTAAATTCAATGATTCTACTCTCAAAACCTCGTAAACAGAGGATTTACTTACAATGTACAACTAGCATGACTCGCTTGCTCACTGAGGGCGGAACGCCGTTACTCGCGATGCATAGATAAGCTCCCATGTGCAGCCGTGAAACCTTCACTAACTGGAGTACGGAGCCGCTCACGGAATTGTCTGGATGTAAAACAGAATATTTAAATAGGTTCTCGTAGCTGCAAGAATTTAAATATTTTTGTTAGAACGGCAGTTAGTCGCAGTTGGAAAATGAATTTAATTTCTAAATACTGTTATAACGTAAATAGTCTGGAAGAATATGCTGGAAGGTTTTTAATGATATGCGAAAATACCCGTGAAAAGTTGAGCAGAGGTGTAATATGAATATAGACTGCTGTATGCAACTGCAGCTACAGCTCTAGGCGAGTTAATTTTACGTACAAATAAAAAATTTCTATGGAAAAAAAACTCTGCCTACTGTTTACTGAGTTTGATCGTCATGGGTTGAGCGAGATTAAATTTATTTCGTGGTTTGACATCTTTTTTGACATCATTTGTTTTGTCCTTAAATCAATAAAATCAGCAAATCGTTAGCCATTTTGAAGAAAAATGTTTTGTATTTTCCTTAATGCTCCAAAAATACCGTTTAACATAAATAAGCTTTTGAATAAGGTAATAGAAAATTATTTACAATTTGCGATATACTCATTTATTAGTTTTTTCCTTGTAAAGTAAAAAAAAAATTGAAACCATTACGGATTTAGTTTGAATTTTGCGCTAATCCATGACAATCACCCTCAATTATTTAACTTAAAAACAATAAAAATATCTAGGTCACTAAATTTCCATAACTACCTTCATACACTATCATCATCATCATCATCATCACCAGCCTATAATAGTCCACAGCTGGACATAGGCCTCCCCTAATGAGCGCCATAGATGGCATTATCATTACATACACTATCAACGTTCTTTAATTATTATAATCAAATTCAGCTTATGCAGGGTTATAGGTAGATGATCAATAACCTCTTAAGCGACTTGGCTAGACCAAGACAAACAATTTTTGTTCTATGACATTGTCTAATTAAATTATTATTTTTCATACTAAAAATTTCATTGTAGAATTTCCAGTTCTGATTTTCTTAGGTCACTTTAGGACATAGATTAAGACAAGTCAATACACGGCGAGGCACGCGGTAGCGCTTTTGTGTTGGTATCTAGCAAAGAAGGAAAGGGGTTACGTTAATGAAAGGGGTTGTGTTGTATTACGTTCTGGCAAAAGTCATAAAACAAAAGTTGTTAGACTTGACATGTCACGCCTGAATGCTCTGGGTTCGAAAAACCGAGTTGTCTTAAGATGGGTACCGGGTCACGCGGGTATCAACGGCAATGAGAAAGCCGACGAGCTTGCACGGTCTGGGGCCATGGGGACTCGGTTCGGCCCTGAGCCGTTCTGTGGCATACCAAAGAGCCTGGCTCAAAGAACCCTACTGAACGCTTGCTACGAGGAGTCAACCAAACTCTGGAAAAATTCCTCGGGCATTGATCACTCTAAGTTTCTGGTAAAAGCCTTCGATAAATGGTACACCAACCAAATCCTAGCGTTAAACAGAAACAACCTTCGCATCATGACAAGACCCCTAACTGGACATTGTCGCCTCAACAAGCACATGTTCAAACTGGGGCTAAGCGATACAAAATCCTGCAGATTTTGTGAGGAGGCGGAAGAATCGCCTCTCCATCTGCTAGGAGAATGTGGAGCACTGATGCATAAACGTAGCATCATTCTGGGCAAGCACCTGCTAAACCCAGATGAACTACGTGGCATCACCCCGAAGAAAATCCTTCAGTTCTTAGTAGCTGCAAGGGTAAGTGGCGAACTATAACGCCGCATCTTCGGCGGTGAACCTACGAAGTGGCGATCACAATAGGCCTATCAATGGCCGCAGCGATACTATAGCCACCAAAAGTTAATAATAATAATAGTCTTGATTTACCCAACTCGCCATTAAGAGGTTATTGATCATCTACCTATAACCCTGTATATAGAAATTACTGTACAAAGCGTATTCCAATGCGCAGAATGGCCGCATGTTCACTTAATTTTATTAGGAAAATTATTGTATTTAGCCCATTGATCATTACATTGTGAATGACAACATTGATTGATGCTATTCAAATTCCAATGAAATGTGGAATATCCATAATGTAACCGTTTTAAGCTAGGTATTAGGTTGTCTGGCATAAACTTTAAGCTCGAATTGATTTATGGTTTGGATGGAATAATTTCCTTCAAAATATGTAAACGAACGTATGTTACGTATAATATCATTACATATTAGAAACCTAAACATTTCAATCTCTCTAGCTAGTACCATAACCATTAGAACAACAATCAGTGCCATTTATTTTCAAAGGATATATTTTTTTACAATTAAGTCTATTCTTGACTATTCTATCGCGTATTTTAAACGAAATTTTAAAAAATAATCTTTTTCTTGAGTTCTTATCTTTCCAGCAGCAGAAGTGGCGAATGAAATACCTAATGAATATTAGTAGCTCAGGACAAATACAAATCAATAACAAACCTATCTGAAGATGCTGTGTGGATTAGTGCATTAGTTATTTATTTATTACTAGCGATCCGCTCCGACTTTGCACGGGTGCTATGCTGATAAAAAAACCTACCTCTTAAATCACTCTTTCAAAAAAAATCCGCATCAAAATCCGTAAATAAAACATCTAACTGCAAGTTGAAATGAGCGTCATTTTACTAGCATCAAAGTTGAAACATACGGAATTCATGTTTCTCAAAACACCGGATTTCTGAGCCATTATCTACACTTGGCTCCACATTAACAACTAACTGAAAAATATGTGGTTGTACAATACCGCAGTCGTAAACAAAATGAGCTTAACACTTCATCTTGTGAGTAAGATGGGTAAGTTAATAATTTATATAATAATTCTGTATTATGCAAGAATTCAAGATATAAATGCAGCCAGCATTCTGGGTCGTTTGCCTATTGGAAGCGGCTTTTTTTTATATAGTGATGTGATTATGGCGCTTAGAACAGAGGCGAAATTTTAGTACTATTTTAACGGGTATTTATCGCGTTTAATTGCCTATCTTTCCCGACGTAAAATAGTAATAATAATTATGTGTAAGTTATCTTGTGAGTTTAAAAATATTTATTGTTACAAAATTATGTTTTTTGCTTCGGTATCTTTTTTATGGTTTGACGAAATAAGTGACGACTTTTTTCAATTTTTGTGCAAGTCAGAGTTTAATGTAATCAGAAGTAACTTAGGCAAAGAAAATAGGAATATAAATTAAGCGAATCATACCTACGTTGTTTAGTTTTCTTATAGTATTCACCAACTCAGATCATTTCAACTTAGGAAGTAACTAAAAATAGTGTTACTATTTGTTAAATGTAACAATAAAATGGCTGTGTAGATGTAACAATAGCATGCGTTGTTTAGCTACTTCTGACGCTCCACGGTATGCAAGTCAGAAGGAGGTCACTTCCGATAAGGAACGTCATAACTATGAGACAATTTAGTTCATCAGCTATTATGCAACGTACAGTTTTATGAAAAGATTTCTGATTTTAATTTCAAGAAGGTTTTTGTAACGTTTGATATTTATATGAAATTACTTGTTTCTGCAATCGGCTTTATGTGCGTCGTTATGGGAATTTAGTTCATGAGTTATAAAAAGTAGCCTGTGTTATTCTAAGCCTCGGCCTTTCATACAAAATTTCAGTTTTCAGCTATTTTGGCGTTATGAAGTAAAAAAGTACATCTATCCATCTAGCCATCCAAACATTCGCATTATAATGAAATTTATATGTCCACCGTAATTAAAACCGGGTAGCAGGGTGCTAAAAGGTTTTTCAATATTTACGGACATAGACAAAAATTCGGTCCGGAACGTGATGCCATAACACCAAATGCGGATAGCGAACCGTGTCCTCCACAACAATGTGGGGGTATACACCCCTGCGCTGCGAACCGCAACGTGTATTAGCGTCATATACCTGTGGCTGAGGGTCTGAATAAAACGCGTGAAACTCGCGTATTTTGATATTTCTGTTTTGACACGAAGTGCTTGGATAGTTTTTACCAAAGCTAAAAAGTAAGAGTTTGTAGCAGTGCTGAGCTTGTTTGTACACTATAATACACTTTCTACGAATTAAGTGAATACGTTTTGATACTTCATATTCTGTTGACACGAAGTGGTGGGATAGTTCGCTAAAAATAAGGGTTTGCAGGCAGTGTTTGGGTATTCACGTATGTTTCACCGTGACAACTCGACAACTCATCCGATTTTGATGAATTATGTGGCATTCGATGCGATATGGATAATGTTCGAATGGCATAGGTGATAGGCAATAAGTATATTTTCTACGAATAAGTAAGAAAATGAATACGTTTTGATATTTCACATTCTGTTTTGACACGAAGTGGTTGGGTAGTTTTTACCAAATCATTGATGAGCTTGTAGTTATTTACGTATACACCGTAGCACCTCGACTACTCTTTAGATTTTGATGAATCATCCGATTTCGGTCTTATTTTCTATAGTTAAGAACTTATTTTAACTTAATCCTTTAAATAACTTTTTCGTATACAGTTCACGGGTAGTTATCGCCATTAATTGTTCACCTATCGATTATGCTGTGTTCGAGTTCTGATCGTGTAAGTAAAAGAAATACTACTTTGTTTTTTTATGTTACAGTAGCCAAAATATTTACTCTGACTTTAGCTACGCCACCGTCACTATTTTACTACCCGATCCAGTCCACCCAAAGGTTTCCTGGAAGAGATTGCTTTTAGCGATAAGGCAGCCGATTGTGCCACATTAGATTTTAGTGGTTACTGTTTCTTTTTTATACTGTTTTGGTGCAATAAAGATATGATCTATCTGCCTAGGTTTTATTGGTTGGGATCTTACTCAATGCATCGCTGAAGTTAGCAGTGTGCAGCAAATCCCCTGCTTCCTTCCGCCACACCACCGTAGGCGTTGGTACCCCGTGGGCAGCGCAACGCAACGTGACGTTCGCACCCTCGCGCGCTACTTGATCGCTGCTCGTCGGGTAGTCTAGGATGTCGGGGGGCACTGGAAGGTGTTTTAAATGTTAAACAATTATAAATGGACGTGGTTAAGCAGAAACGATTCAACCCACAAATCGGACAAAATTAGGCGTGCCATCGTACTCCTCATAGTCGAATTTATCATTTATGTTTGAACGATCTGAAGGTTGTTCTGGTATTTTTTTATGTATACTAAAATATCTATGTAATCTATAGTTTTAAATGTATCATCAATCATCTAGTATCCGTAACACAAGCTCTACTTAGCTTGGGTTGTAGTAGGTACTAGATGATGCCAAGTGAATAATTGTGCAGTACTATTTATTTAATTACATACGACAGTACAAAAAAAACTTATGCTATAATAAAGCATAATAAAGGATTACATGGGAATAGGAAGGATTAAATACCTCCCAACCTACTTAAAATAAAATCCTAGAGACAACAATACATCACCCACATGTAACATCTATTCTAACACTTACATTGTCGAAAACATGGGTTAGTTCGAAACAAAAAGCAAACTATTTCGTGAATACTCACCCACTCATTCCCTAAAATAAGGTCATCAGATTATTTCAGGCTTTGCTCAAAAAACCTGACCTGCGGTAATCTCGGTGACCCGAAACTTAGAGTATCCATCGAAATTGCCTGTAGCCCGGTACATTCAAAGCTGGACATGACATTTATTCGAAAATCGCTGTAAAAGTCTTGTGAATAGAGGCTGAAGTGACCCAAATCGAACGACGACCCGTAATTTTAACTTTCCTTTTGCTAGATTATTATTTTCATCACTAAACTCTTATGGGATTCCAGGGTTTGAAATAGCTTAATAACATTTTGAATTGCGATAATAACTCGTTAATACGAATGTAGTTAGAAATTATCTAACCTCCGCAAACATCCAGCGTGAGTTTTAATTAGCTATACATATGTGTGGTTCCGTATATTTAGCACCATTTGAATATTAATTACGCAGTTTATCTCTATATAGAGATTTTTGTTATTATAGTGCGAAAGCCCTCGCACTCGGGATAATCTCTAGGGAATTAAATAATTACCCAAAAAATAATACGAATGTAGTTAGAAATTATCAAATCTCCGTGAACATCCAGCGTGAGTTTTAATTAGCTATGTGTGTTTCCGTACCTATATTTAGCACCATTTGAATATTAATTACGCAGTTTATCTCTATATAGAGATGTTTGTTATTATATTGCGTAAGACCTCGCACTCGGGGTAATCTCTAAGAAATTAAATAATAACCCAAATATTTTCGTTTTCGGTGGGACTTGAGTTTCGTGGTTCGTGGTGTTGTGGTCAGCAAACTGGTCGTGGATAGTGATAAACATACCGACAACATCTAAATAAGCAGTTTGGCTCTTCATAGGGTCTGTGTTCAGCTGGCACATGTACCAGCCGCGGTCCGACTGCCTGACGTCGTGGATGTGGAGGAACCAGACCCTTCGGTCGCTGTGGTTCACAGCGATGCGATGGTTCTTGGTTATCACGTGTGTTGCTATCGTCAGGATAGTCTGCGTGTCCACGCGTAACCACGCCACCTGAGGAATGAAACGTAAATAATAGAAGATTGCCTGGACTTCCTTTTTACCTTGTTCTTAGGTTGAAATGTCGTAATGGTTTAAAAAGTGTGCTTGAATTGGTTGAGTATTTCATGCCTATCAAATCAAATAATTTATTTGACGAATACATTATTGTAGATCAGATCTTATAACTACAGTAGTGTCAATTTATTCAACCCGGAAGCACGTGTGCAATTATTGTATAGCATTGAATCAAATATGGAAAATAATCAAATAGGTAATCAAGAATAACATTCGTTACAATATAAATTAAAATAACAAAATATTGTTAAATAAGTGAGACAATCAATAAAAACAAAACAGTAAAAAATTATACTCAAAATTAATAAACTCATCCCAAGTAGCATTCGCGGTTCTATATAAGATGTCTAGTAGTTCACATGTACTCCACAAGCTGTATAAGTAAGCTGTATAAGAGCTGTATAGCTTGCTATAATGCTCTTATAGAACCAGTTTGGGCACAACTTAGACAGCCTTAAGTTCACATTGGCTGTACATTAGCAGTATAATAGCATTATAATAGCATTTTAAGCAGTAACATCGGACATAAGTCAGCCTTAAGCTGACTTACGGCACTATATGGGACGCAGTGTGAACCATACAACGTGTAATAAAGAGTAACAAGTGGCTAAATATACAGCCTTCACAGTTATAAAATCCCACAATAGTACTCCAGTGCTACCTAAAATTCACTTGTGTACTAAATTACTTCTTATTTCAATAATTTATTCCTTTTTAGTTTTGTTTTGTGTGTTGATGGCCATCAAAATAACTCCAGCGGATTAAATAGCAAATTTTATGATAACACGTAAGTATACTGTTTTAAATACTTAATAATAGTGTAAATGTCATGGGAATGCAACTTTATCGTGAAATGTATACATATTTACAGCTAAAATATTCACGCGCCTCTGTAAAAACGCGATATTCATTTTAAAATATTTAAAACTGGCTGAGAGGAAATCTAGGATTTTCAGTTTTTGATATTATATTGGCATTATAATTATACTACAGTAATAAATTATAGCATGAAACCAAAAATCAATCGCTCTTTCTGCGTATTTTGTGTAATCTGCATTATAATTTTGGAGATTTATTTGGTAAATATTTTAGGTTACGTAGAACAAAATGGTGGAAATGAAATACGGCTATGTGAACTATTATAACTCCAATTTAATGCGGTGAGCGTATAATAGGTTCACATGTCGCTGATTAAATGCCAAAGGGCCACAATGCAAAAAAAAGTAAAACTCTTTTTATTGCAAATATTGGATCAGAAGCGCCGAAATTTTTATATTCGAAAAAGACACCCGTGATTCTAGCGTCAAAAATGGACAAACCAGATATACGCCCCTTTCGCATTCCGAGACTTTGGTGAACAACTTCCGAGCCAAACGGCCATCTTTTCGTTTAAATCCTCGCTTTCGGCGTAAGTGCAAGTAGTTTATAGACTAAAGTGCCATATTCTGGAAAGCGGCCGTGTGGAATATAAAATATCACGTGAGTACAAAATATTTTTTTCTGCCAAAGTGCCATATTCAAGAATATGTCCAATTTGTATTTAAATACTATGAGATTTGTATTATTATTTTTTAAATAAAAGTGCAGTACTTTTGATGCGTCTGTTTTGTAAACAAGAAAAAGCTGAATTTATCAATAGAAATTAGACATCTTTCTTTTATGGCTGTATCGATGTTTGTGAATATTGTGTTGTATTGTAGGTTTTTTTAAGCCACTAATTTTAATTTACCCTAAACATTTTTTTATAACGTATCATTGCGGGAAATATGTACCTACGCAAGCATACAGCATGCTTCACTCGCGCGCAGTAGGTACGTTTGCGTGCGTAGTTAATCCGCGCACTGCGGGAGTGCTTAAGTATGTATGGTTGTGCTAGCTACTTAGTTGCTAGTTACTTAGCTTGTTGCTTGTAATAGAAGCTGGGACTGTCCGCATTTTGAACAGTGTCTTCAGAACCTGAAGCCGCCTGTTGTTCACGCCTCTATCTCAGTCTCCTCTGCTTACATCGGGCATTCTTACCTATTGGGGCGTTAGCCCTATCGTAGGCTCAAGTAGTGGTAGTCGAGGGACCAGCCACTGGCCTTGCCTCTTTCCCTGCCTTGTTTAGTTTTTTGGCATTGGATCTGACGATCTTCCAGCCAGCAGTACTTTCCTCCGCAACCTATAAAGGAGACAGTAGAAGCCTTCGAGGCCATAAGGTTCGCGGCCATGGGCTTCTACTGTCTCCCCTGCTGAGGGCGCAAAGTTGTCATTTTTCTTATCAGTCTGCATAGTTAAATGGATATTTCTTCATCTTCCCGGTCCCCACCCACCACGGAGTCCAACCAGGGGGCGGGGTGTAATTGATGTATACACCAGGGTTGCCGGTCCGATATAGAACGGGTGATCGCGTTGCCCACGAGCCTCAACGGCACCACTATACTCGGCGTTGACCAACACCGCCGAGGTAAGGCGTGCACCGCCGGCTGCAGACCCCATCGACCGCCCTCTCACCGGCAATGGCAGAAGGCCGACGTTCGATCGTCGACGTCAAAATCTCCGGCAGTGTTCGTTTGTGGTAACGTCTATTTCTTAGAGAATTAGACCAATATCATGGGACAACCACGTTAAAAATGCCCCACCAGGCTTGCCCTGGGGATCGGTGACTGTTGCGCTAATCTCCCCTGGGGCCATTCGCACCTTACATAACTTGAAGAGGTAAGAAGTAAGGCAGGTCTGTATCTATACTATGCAAGCGGCTGATCTAGTTGACTAGGTAAGAAAGCAAGCTAGGCAGTGCAAATATTAAAGCATGGACACAGTCCCCGACACTTTTTTTCATTTCTGCTTACCTGATATTTAATTTTCATTATTTATGATGTAATATTTAACTTTAATTACTACTATCTCTTTATCTTGTTTCATTTTTACTAGTTCAGTGTACATATTTAAAAAAATATTTACTATTTAGTAAGTTAAGGTTAAGGTTAAGGTTAAGGTTAAGGTTAAGGTTAAGGTTAAGGTTAAGGTTAAGGTTAAGGTTAAGGTTAAGGTTAAGGTTAAGGTTAAGGTTAAGGTTTTCACAGGTCTTTTATGCTGATTGACTAAAGACTGAATATTGCTTGTTACACAACTATATTCAGTCAGTATACTTTAGATTAAAATGCCATTAAAATTGTGATACTACCTTAGCTGTCGACAAGACAGATATTTAATAATAACAATAATCTACATAATTTAGTTTTAGAGTTTTCATTTTTGAAGTATTTATTTTTTTATGTGCCTCAAGATGTTGTTTTAATGTAATTTTATTCCTAATATAACTTAATTGTTGCCTGTCATCTTTTTTCAGAGAAAAACGTTAAATAAATGTTACTTATTTTTCGATTATGTGACGTTTTATTGAATTTATTCACAAATTCAACGGCCATTTTTATAAGCAAAAGGGACTCATGTGATATTTTACTCTTTTAGGTGCAAGCTGCTGCACTTCCTAACGAATAAATAGATAAAGCTTTAAAATACGCATCGAATGATATATGATTCATAAATGTAGCACGTATAGATTAAAAAAAAAAAAAAATATCACGATGAAATCTTTGATGAGCTCTCCTGTAAAATTTACCTTTTTCGCCTTGTGGCCCTTTGGCATTTAACCAGCGATGTGTTCTGTTAGAATGCTGTTACCTATATTGAGTTCCACATTTATACCACTACAGAGCCAATGTCTTTATATGTATTCTAAAGTAAACTTAAGTACAGCTTTTAGATGTAGTTCAGGTCAATTGTGTCGTTCAATTATACTGGAAATTTTAGAGATCCGCAATAATAATTATTGTCCGTAAAATCGCCTATCCCAGGTACCTGAAGTACAATTAATATTTTGTAACAAACTAACAAGCGACTTATCAACCGTGGATGTAAATCCACCTATCTAATTCTATATAAAAATTAACATTGGAATAAAAATAACAGAACCTGCAAAGTTTTATTATCATCGTATAAGACAAGAGTTATGATTTTTTGTTTGTTTCAGATGCCGAGTGCCTTCAACGGGGGACGGACTCAAATGGATTCTACTGCTGCTACTGTTTCTTATGTTATGCATCATTTTTAAGATTTGCCTAATTATAATTACATAATAAGAATAAATAGAAAAAATATGCTGATTATTAAAATTATAAACTACCATTGATGTTTATTATTAATGATTAATAATGCCTTCATGTAGTCCACATTTAGTCCACATGTAGTCCTTTTAACAGCCTACAGTGTACATGCGAACCATTTAAACACTTCTGTACAGATAGTAAAAATAGGTTATTTTAATGATCACAAACAAGTCCTACTACAGCAACTAGCTGTATAACAGTCTAAAACAAGTAAACATAACAGCCTTTGGATTTATAAATGACCACGTGTGTTCTATTAAAATGCTAGCTCTATAACATCGTACAAGTAGGCCGTTAAACAGCGGTTGCCGTATCTCTACCCCCTTGTAATGCTCTTAGTCAGACGGCTGACTAAAGGATAGTTGTTAGAGTATTTTAACGCCAACAGTCGTAAAAAAGTATAACTCTAAACTCCTATAAGTCCCTTAAACAGCTATAGGTGTTATTAATTGCAGTAATGCAGCTTATACATGACGTGTGAACTGTAATAAAGCTTCAAGTACACCTGGGAACTAAATGTGTACTCTTAAATGGAGTAAAATGCTACTTGGGATCTTCATATTACGCTGAATTAATGGTAATATTTTGTTTCCATCGAATTAGATAAACAGTGGATTATTGCTAGTCAAATCTGAAGTCCCTTGAACGAACTTATTGATTTTACACATTTCTGACTAAGAAAACGATTAATACTCATTGACGGCAAAGGTCATTCTCATTCTTAGTAGATTGATCTAGACATCACTTTTATGCGAGCGTTTTTTTTAATCTAATGAAACCATTCTTTAGGCTTCCTCTTTTGACGAGAATTTACTCCCTTTACTAGTCAAAATAGTCAACATTTATAATTTTGTTTGTATACTGGAAACAAACTACGATCCATTGATCTAGCGTAATAGGCCCGTTGACCAGCTACGTCCACGGCACTCGATCTTCAGCTTTTCCGACAAGGCAAAACAAGGTCTTATTTTCTGACACTTAAGGTGGTTGTAGTGGCGCTCGTCGTTCCCGCACTTTCCTTTTAATGTACCTTTTGGTGTAGTAAATAAGTTCTATATTGCATTGAGAAGAGAACACGGAACTGTAATGTTTAATAAGACCTTGTTTTGCTTTCTTGAAAGGAGAGGTCGAGTCTTCACAGGACACCCCATCATCTCACAATTAGCTAGCGGATCTTTTGTCTATTCGAGTCTCGACGACTTCTGTGGCGCGGTGAGCGAAGGTCCGCCTGTGACTCAGGAGGTTGCGGGTTCGATTCCCGCCTCTGGACAAATATTTGTTCGTTCTGCAGATATTTATTCAGGGTGTTCTGGTCGTTTTCTATATATAATAAAATTATCTACCTATTTAATATATTGTATTATGTATATCAGTCGTCTAATACCCGTAACACAAGCTCTGCTTAGCTTAGGGCTAGATAATGCTGTGTGGATGGTCCAGCATTATTAGTATTTTATTATATTTTTATTTATGGTTTGATGCTATTTCTACTTGTTTTAGGAAATAAATGGACATAACAAATATATACTCTCAGATATATGAGATGACAAATCCATTAATCCTAATGTCTAAGATTAAGGCCTTATTGTTAACTAAATTTTAATTATTCTAATATTTACTGTAACGCTGTGGTTTACCTCAATAAATAAATAATAATAATAATAAGTCGATGGCTTTCCTAATAAGGTTCTTCTTATAGTTTTATCCCTACAAAACTTTTAGAAAGAAAAAAAACTGACGAACGATTAAAAATAATTAAATAAATCGTTATTGTGCAACATAACTATTTCAGAATCCTAAATGAAATGAATTTAAAATCAGCTGTCCACTGCGATAGAGAGTATTTATCAGTACTAAAAGAAAGCTATTTTATCATAGCTAAGAATTTATCTGAAGCGGTAAAAGATTTCTTCCATCAAAAGAAATGATAAGCGGCCGGCAATGCACCTGGCACATAAAACAACTTTAAATATAAAACATTTTATAGAGGGAACAGCTGAAGAGAACGTAAGCTTTTCTATTTAAAAAAAAACATTTTACATAAATACTTGTTTAAACGAGCGAATCAACGTCGCGTTCGCAACCATTCAAAATAATTCCGTTCAATTAATATGCATGGTTTTATTCTACAGTAGTATTTTACTATCACAGTATTTTTAAGCCCCTACACAAACAATACCCAGCGTCGGATTCGAGGTCGACGCTTAAATAGGATGCCGTGGAAAACGAACAACTCGTTTCGCTAAGTTTCAATTTAGTACTTGATTAGGTAGCCGATTGGATCTCTTATACGCACCCTGAACGAGCCGAGGTCATTGACGACGCAAGTGAAGACCGCCTCTCTGCCCAGTGAAACCGTCAGATTGTTTAGACTATCTTCAAACCGAGGAACCTCTGTAACAACCATATACAACCACATAAGTTACTGTTAAATATACAAAAAACTTCATAAATAAACTGAACAATAACTCTTAAAAGAAATTAGTTTCTGTTAAATATACAAAAACAACGTAAATATTGCATAACAGAAACTCTTCAAAGAAATTTAAAAAAATACTCGTGATGTAGGAGACTAAGTTAGGTGGATTGGTAAGTTTGAGAGCCGCACACTGTTATCCACGTTCTGGAGGTGGCCATGCACTGTCATGTTATGTTTTGCGTTTCTTCTTGTTTTATATGTGTGTTTTGCCCTGTATATATAAAAATAATTCATCTCTTACGGGAGTGACATACCTATATAGTCAATGTGTGACTACACCTCCCATTGAATAAATAAAGAAATTAAAAAAATATATTACCACTCGTTGATTAAAAGGCAATATATAGAGGTATTGGCAATATAAAGCGCCAACAAATCTTTTTGAATATAAGAGAGGTTTATACAGCTCACGCTGAAGCGGCTTCATTGCTAATTACTCACTACCTATCGAAATGTTTACATTACGAATAATTTAACGGTGAAATCGATCTACTATTCTAATTAGCAACAAATTGGGTTACTGAAGGTTTTCTTCTTGGTACGTTACTAGGAACGGTTTTACGTACAGATATGATGTGTATAATTTATATTAGAATGAAAATTATAAAGGTTGAAACGGTGAGATCAAGAACAACTTGGATGTCAGTTTTCAGTTTGATATTTATACTATTGCCAGCAAATATTAAGGTTATATGGTTGATGATATGGGCAATAACCTCCAAATGAGGAATAATACCATCTACGGCGCTCATTAGGGAGGCCTATGTCCAGCAGTGGACTATTATAGGCTGGTGATGAATGATGATCAATGGTTGATAGTAGGTATCAATGTGTTATTCAATTTAACTTGTTAAAGAATTGTTGTCACGGTGTATAGGAATGGAATACCTACTGGTATACACGCACGAGCGGTCCTAAGAATTTATTGTGCCTAAAGCAAATTTGCTTGCGGGTCGCAATATCCAAGAGAACGGCCCCGGGGGTGCTATCTTGTTTTATTTGCTCTCCGAAGCCGATAATGAACGTTTTTTCTTTGTATCTTTCCAGAACATTCAATATTGCTAAGCTTAAGGTGCAATAAAAGCAGTATTGAGTAACCTACTTTACCTTCGGGTGCCTACTAAAAGTGTCACAATCTTCTTACGTTTATGCTTCGAGGGTTTTTAAGGGTTCCGTACCCAAAGTGAGAAAACGGGAACCCTATTACTAAGTCTTCGTTGTCCGTCCGTCTGTCCATCCGTCCTTCAACGGGTTGTATCTCATGAACCGTACAAAGTATACAATAGAAATTTTGTACTTACTCGATTTTTTTTCCGCCATTTTTAATCTACTTTTGTCAATGCTTTTAAACAGTAATAGGAAGACAATTGAAATTTTGACAATGTATACATACATATGTATGTTAATTATTACTGCTACAACCGCATATAATAACAATTCAATAATTAAGGGGAGGAACGTTTGTCACGAGCGCGGTTAGCACTTGGGTAACCGCGTCATGTTGGTATCTACTTTTCTTGATTTATAGAAAAACCGTTTTTTTGTTTCCTGATTAATATGGTACGGAACCCTCCGTGTGCGACTCGAACTAGGCTGGTTTTATTTAAATAACGTAAACAATAATAGAAAACCTATCGTCAGGCTTAGTATTAACAAACTTATAGTTAAATGATACTTCTAGTTAAATATTTACGGTAAAGTTAAAAATATATATTAGTAGAATTTAAGAGAACCATAAGTTTTAATTCATTGCTGCAAATCAAGTTATATGCAAGCATATGACACTATTCTAGTCTAAACAAACTACTACTTGTAGTAGCCTAAATCTATAGTGCTAAAACCTGTACTGGTGTACCTCAAACCTGATATATAAATGGCTTTCTGTATCACGACTTGAAAACAAAGCTAAAACAAACAATAGATGCATTGATAGCCAATAAAATGTTTGCAAACTTTTACGGCTGAACGTTTGTGGGCAGTTCGAGTTTTACCATAGACATAAAAGACAGAATAATAATGAGCTTAACACTCAGCTCAGTTAAAACACGAACGCAATAATAAGACTATTGTTAATATATTCGTTATTTAATAATTACGAGTAGTATATTAAAGATTATTGTTCAAGATTTTTAGTATATTATAGATTTATTATTCTTCACAAAGAAAATTAGATATAAATAACCAAATTAAAACTAGTATTTACAATTGAAACAATTGTGCTAACTGTAGACTGTTAAATCAAACTACCGGTAGCTCAACTGATCCATATCAATAACAACCGAATTTTCCTCAAGGTGCTGACTGCACTGCCTCGCTTTATGCCAATTTATTATATCTATCTATACTAATATTATAAAGAGGAAAGATTTGATTGTTTGTATGTTTGTTTGTTTGAATTGAATAGGCTCCGAAACTACTGGACCGAGTTAAAAAATTCTTTAACCATTAGAATCCTTAATTTTCCGTGATGAACATAGGCTATATAATATTTTCAAAAATGTTAGGGATCCGCATGAAAAATTCAATAATTGAACCGTGGGCTGTATATTCAACCTCTTTTTCTATTATGGCGCGTTAGAATAGAAAAAGAGGTTGTATAGCGCACGGTGCTTGCTTTTTCTCTACGGCCAGTGTCAGTTTTGGAATGTCGAGTCAATGTCAAAAACCCCAATGCTGTTAAAAAAAGTAAAGATCCGTATGAAAACTGTGAAACCCATCGTTTTAATGTGTATAATTTCTGAAATTTTTGTTTAATACTTGTGCAAAGCCGGGGCGGGCCGCTAGTACCATATATAAATAAAACAATTAGTCATAGAGAGGTAATAATTAGCAAATACCTAATATTATTATATTATTATGATTTTTGGTAGTCTTCTTTAAATGCTGTTGCACTATGGGATAATACAAGGTTATTTTAATTCATTTCTTAAATACAATAGCGGAATCATACGAAAGTAAAACTGAAAAAGTTTTGATAAGCTACAAAAGATGATCCTTATCGTTTTATGGGTTCAAGGAGTTGAGTTAGCCGCGAGGGTAATATTTATGTTGGAATATGACCCTTCTTTAGAGGCTTTAAAAGAAACTTTTAAATGCTTTATGTGCGCTTGTATGGCGTCATTATACAAGCGAACAACATCGCCAAGTTTGTGGATGTTTTATATTGCAGACAGTCAACCGACGAAGGAATTTTATTGTGCAGGATTAGGAGATATCCATTGCTCGCCGGCGAACGGGTCAGCTATTGTTTTTTTATTGGTCGGCAATTTGCTTTGCTCCGTAGTTCAAATGTCTCCGTCTCATACGATGGTAAGTATATTGCTTTTATTTTAGCTTTTTCGATAGCAATTCTCAGTTTACTCAGGGTACTCAGTTTACTTATTTATTTAAATTTAAGGGTGCATGGTTTTTATACGTTTTAACGTTTTCTTAACTATACTCTGATGAAATTCTTAATAATGCAGTAAGGTTGCTGATATTTAAATATAAGTCACTGGCCGTTAGAGCAGAAAAGATTTTCAAGATATGAATTATTTGAATGCAAATTTAATCAGTTTTGTGGATGTGGGAAGTCAATGTATGAATCAAAATATAAAAAAATGTGTGTGACTCGTTTTTAATACATAAGCAACTATTTACATTATATTGAATTAAATTATAAATTTTTATCTCGATATCTAATATTACATTTCTATAATTGAAAGCTCTTTTCTCTCTTCGGTACGTATTCAAATCGCAAAACTTTGGTTTTATACAAATAACCCCAAAAGCAGCGAAAAAAAAAAGCTACTGTTCGTTCGAATTAGTTCATTATGCACAGGTTTGATCCCATCTCATCCAATTATTGCTATTAAACGTAGTCCGAAATTGAACTGTTTTGTCAAAGTTCACTGAGATATTTAAATAAAGCCGAGCTTTTGATAAAACTTATTAAAACACGAATTCAGTAAGATAATAGAAATCCAGAGCAAGTTTTTAAATAATAATGGCAGCTTCTGTTATTGTTACAACAATATTCTACAGAAATAATTTTAATCTGTTTACCTATGATAATTACGATTTCAATTGTTTACCAAGAAATCCAGATGTTCTTCTTGGTTTTCAAGTTTTTCCGGTCGAAGAACCAAATATTTGTTTATTGTGTTTCTAATTTTGAATTTCATAGTGTATCTAGACTGGCTTAACTGGCTAGACTGGCGCTGCGGCTAAACTCTAGTAAGAATCATGATCATCTTAAAAACTTCATTTAAATAAACAGTTTTATTTTGAAAATGTTATGCAGATCATTCTGCATTTGAAGTAGGTAAGGAAAGGAATTCATTCTTAATTATTTAAAGCTGACTTAAAATTCTTGTTTGGAACGTTCCGTTTGTTAATTTATGTAATTATAAACCATTCCATCTATAATGCAAGCACGTCGCGTATTCCGTGTGGTTCCGACGGACGGAAGTCATCCATTTGATTTGAAATAACAATAAACAAAGGTTTCAGTTGAGATATGAATGAAATAAGGACAACATGTCAAGCCGTGTTGGCTTTTATGGTGCTGCGCCGTGCTGCCCTAATTGATTTTATATGAGCCTTTAGCAGTCTGTGGTAGGTAATGCATTATAAAAACAAATAAAGACGATAAAGCTTCTAGTTTCACATTCATGAATCCACTGGTAACAACCATGATTTTAAAAACTTATTTTAAAAAGCTCACTCACGCTCGCATAAATCTTTGAACAAATTTGAATATTTTTCCAAAATCAGTAATTTACACCGCTTTGTTGACTAGCATCGCTACTCACGAACAATAAAAACGTATCGCCGATGTATCACCACTGAACAAAGGCCCGCTCAATCTTTATTTAGGGCATCCCTCGGATGCACTGCCGGCTCGGCACTGCGTGATATTTATTCGCAGCGTGATTTTTGTTATAAATTACATTGACAGGCGATATTTTGAGCATTAAGAGTAGGGGAGCGGGGTGGAACAAGACAACGCTTTCAGGCAATGACTTGTGCCCGGGGATATAAATATTTGCGTATCGCACGGGCGCCTGCCGGCTGCCGCTGGCTGCCTCCTTCAAACGCTACTCGGCACGCGACCATCCGCCTCCACGTTACGAGTTTATTCCACTTTAAATATCCTATGCGATTCACAAACTCTACTCTAAAACGATAGCTTTATTCTAGAGCTTAGAATTTAGATTCAAGCGTTCTAACAATGTTGTGAGATCCAATATTTTTATTAGAATTATGACTATGACGGCACGCCAAAGTAACCGTAGTTCATTGAATCGTTCATCTTAAGATTAAACAAATAATTCTCGGGTGACTGTAAAGTAATTATAAAAGAAAATATCGAAATTCAAAAACGGCACAGAGTCATCGATCATCGGGACATTATCACGCCATTAGGAGCAATAAGCTAACTTGAATGAAAACTTTTCAGATAAGGAGCGAACGAAGGAGATTATTTAAAATATTGGGTAACAAATTTTCAAACGATCGACGCAATTCGATAAAGTTCAGGCAAGTTAGCTGTGAGTTGTTCAAGTTAGCGAGCGTGTTTCTGTACCTTATCGGCCGTGGAAGTAACAAGCCGAGATAAATGAAGTTTGGTTGCTCTTCATTTAATGGCAGGACGGAAGTTCGGCGACGTGACCGGAGCGGGGCGCCCTCCCGCGGATAATTGTTCAATTATTAATAAGAAACAAGGGCGATAAGGTGGTGTGTACAACGCACGTTTCCTTTAGTAAACCCGATCTCTACCTTTGATCTTCCATTATTCAAAGTTATGCTCCGATATTTCTTTCAACTCGATAAAATAACGACTCTATTGTAATGGCGTGATTGTTGCCTTTATCCGTGAAAAAATCTCGAGAGACCGTTCATTTATTACCTTGTTTGGTAAATAAAACAAATTGTAAAGCCAGTTAAAGCTTCTTTATAGAGTTTCTAGTTTTAACATCGGAACAAAGGGTAAAGGAAATACACGAGAAAACAAAGGCCTACAAGCGAATTCGAACCAATAACGTGACAGATTTATGGAGGTAGGTACAAATTGTAACGAGATCACAGCCAAAAAGTTAGGCTCTAATTAGTTGTGAATTTTCTATGAGTTGCTTTGTTTTACTTGTGGCCAATTAAGTATTAAATATTGTATTATTATTACTAAAAGCTTTGTGGCATATTTCATGAATCTAAATAAGTTTTAACAGGTACGTACGATGACAGTATTGTAATTAGCGTAGATGATTCATAATTATAAATATAAGCGTAACCTCTAAATTCATACACAAACGAATATACTATAGTGAAAGAATTTTTCATATTGGTCCAGTAGTTCCGGTGCCTTTTCAATTCAAACAAAGAACCAAATCTTTATATTATTCGTATAGAATAGCGTGCATAATGTTGAATATACATACGCTAATTTCGTAAGGCGGCGTAGCGCGTCTACGCCGTAGCTGTCTACGTCGTCAGGTGGCCAAGGCAAAGCCGCTATTGAATAATAAATTAGATTGTACTCCAGCCACACTCTTGACCTCCTTGCAGGTCAGATTTGTGCCCATGGTGTGGACTGATGAGCCTCGTATAGGACCCTTTATGTTAAGCCGACTTAAGCGCCAGGCTTTAGCAGTAATAATAACGATCTTGCGGGACTAGAGCTCAAAGGTCTACACGCAATGATCGCATTATAAATCTTATAACAACGGCTTAGGACGTATTATTGATAGCCACTTCGTAAAATTACACGCGTATTATGCTTAACATTTAGCGGAATGTAATTTTCAGTTGCAATTTGGAGGTTTGGTGCCTGATTATGCGTAGATTGCCAATCAAAATGGCATTATCAAGCCAACCGCGTATGTTATGTGGGTACCTAAATTGATTATGGCTGATAACTTCTGATTATACCTACTCCAATCGCCAACTTTGCAACGATTACCTACATGAGGCGTTAATTGCATTTGGTGTAAATATAAGCTTTGTCCGGTTTTATTGTTATACAGCAGCTGTATACTAGCTTCTGACTACTGCTTTTCCCGCGGAATTTTTGGATAAAAAACACGTTGTACATAGGTACAGGATAATTCTGCAGGTGCTTCTGAGAGCAGGCAAGGCTCATCAAAATATACAACGTTATTTAGTTTATTTCAAAACTTAAAAAAATACTTTAAGATTTGAAATTCGTTTCTTATTTTTGGGTATCAATGAGGTTTTTTTATGGAATATATAAAATAATAATAATGTTCTGATACACACTATCATAATAGAATTTGCGAAGGAAGCTTGGATCAATTCATGCTTTGAACAATAATTAAGGTTTTGTTTTCTTTTTGGGTTAGGGCAAAAAGTGTTTCTTACTATTGGAACTTATCTTTTCGTAAATAAATATAGGTAAGTTTTTAATATCGATAACTTAACAATCCTTCTTCAGATTTTAAGTTTTGTTAGGAAAAAACTGAAAAAGGAACATTAATTGATCATGTTATTATTGAATATTTATGATAAATTGATAATTTTGTATCTAGTTATTTGTCAGAATAATATAGGTATTTGCTGGCCTTAGTTTGTTTAGTTTAATTATAAACTATAATTATGAACAAAATCCATAAATTTGAATAAACCATACGAATTTCTGGCAATAGAGGGATCTACTGCTAGACATTCGTATGTTCCAATGGTTGTAAATCCTGATTATCCCGAATTAATTAATTCAAAGTTGTTATTATTACTCAGCTTAACTAATAGATGATGCTGTGTGGATTGTCCGGCATTATTTATTTTGTTTATTTATTTATTGGTATAACAGTAGGTATTGCAAGTCTACTTGTGGTTTACAGCAAAGGGAATGCTTTGACTAGTGACCAGAGAATGTATGTATTATTTATCTTAACAGAAAATTTATAATTGGCTGTTCCACCCAAAATAAACTTAACAATTCAATCTTCTGATTTTATGTTTTGTTAGGAACGATATGAAAAAAGAAAACAAAGTTTCTTGTCTATACTAATATAATAAAGAATAAAGATTTGATTGTTTGTTTGTTTGAATTGAATAGGCTCCGAAACTACTGGACCGATTTGAAAAATTATTTCACCATTAGAATCCTAATTTTCCGCGATGAACATGGGCTATAGAAAATTTTCAATATATAAACCTACCAAAATTTTGAGGGCTCGACGCTGTAGGTCTTATGTATTGTAATGTGAACCTATGTACATAAGTATAACCTATGTCGGTATGTCGGTATAAGTTTAAACTTAGACTCATTTATGACCCACTGTAACCAAGTCGAGTAGACCACTTCATCACCACTCGACTCATCTGATCCAATCCAATACATTGCTCGCTTTAATACAAGTAAAGTACAATCTGAACTCGTTTTTGTAATCTCTTAGAACGTTCTTAATTGTCTTAAGAGGGTCCAAACGGATCCGGAAGTTTCTGTGACTTAAGGGGAAGCAATATCTTAAGATTCTTAAGTACCTACCTACTTGATAATCCTTTCTGCCAAACTTCGCCTATAGTTCTTAAGCCATTACCAACTATTATATTGTTATTACAGGACCCATTATGATCAGCGGAGGAAAACCAATAAAGGAAGGATAAGTATTTTGTAAAAGTACCTACTTGCCAATGAGATTTTTAACCTACCTGCTAAAAAGGGTAGGGTAAAGGTACAGGGTAAGGTACAAACAGATTTGTCGTGTATCTGTCATTATGTCTCTCTCCAGAGACCGCGCAGCCAAAGAACAAACTGAATTGTAACTCCATAAACAAATGAACCAAAATCATTATCGTAGCTCCCAAAAAAAAGATCAAAATGATAAACGGTTCAAATGAAATGATAGATTTATTAACAAAGAAAATATCGATGAAATAATTAGAACTAGTATTTACAATTGAAACAATTGAGCTTACTGCAGACTATTGTACTCAAACAATCTACAAGTAGCTCGACCAATCCATAACAATACCAGTCGGAAGTGTCCGCAAAACGCGGACGGCACTGCCTCTCTTTACAGCAATGCTGATGCGCTGCGCCAGCTACTCACCAGCTCTCGGATCACGCGTCTGATATTTTTTTTAAATCCTGAGTGTCTTGGAACTACCCCACGGACCTAGAGTCTCGACTCCAAGGAGAGCAAATCCGTAGGCTATGTCGTGACCTGCAGAAAGAGGCGTAAATACACCTATTGAGATTCTCACTCCTGCCTCCGTACCAGCCCTCATGGATATCCTCGCAAGATGGGTATGCGCAAAAAAGCATCTTCCCATGGCTCAAATTAAAATCTCCTCCGGGGATATATAAAGTTTATAAAAATAGTTTGTTTGTACCGTGTACATGAACTTGGATACGTACTCGATGACATGAACTGACTTTTCTTATTCGTATCTTTCGTCAAACAATAAAATAGCGTTTATATTTTATTGTTTGACAAATGGGATATATATTACCGCACTGGCAGCGATTAATAAAGTTTATAAAAAGAGTTTGTTTGTACCGCGTACATGAACTGACTTTTCTTATTCGTATATTTCGTTAAACAACAAAATAACGTTTATATTTTATTGTTTTACAAATGGGATACATATTACCGCACTAGCAGCGATTAATAAAGTTTATAAAAAGAGGTTGTTTGTATCGTGTATATTAACTGACTTTTCTTATTCGTATCTTTCATTAAACAACAAAATAACGTTTATATTTTATTGTTTGACAAATGGGATATATATTACCGCACTGGCAGCGATTAATAAAGTTTATAAAAAGAGTTTGTAAGTACCGTGCACATGGACTGACTTTTCTTATCCGTATCTTTCGTCAAACAATAAAATAGCGTTTATATTTTTTGTTTGACAAATGGGATACATATTACCGCATTAGCAACGCCATACGTTTTATCGCATGTCATATTAATAATAATGCCTCGGATAGATTATTTTATAAGATGATTAGATAAATCCAGTGACAAAAGTACATAGGCATATTGTGGTTGCCATTGAAAATAATAATAATAATAATGTATATTTTATTTCGACACCTATCTAAATACAAAGGTTGCCTGGAATAGATCTCTTCTAAGCGATAAGACCGCTCATTGTACTTGTCTTATGGAATGCCTTTTGTTATGTTATTTTTCTGATGTACAGTGTGTGTTGTGTGAGTTAATGTGACAATAAATAATTTTCTAGCACAAATTTGCGGTGACACATCTCATGCGTTAACCCAGATTTGACTCATGCTCCGTAAATTTAATATCAAATTAAGCCAATAAAAAAAACAAAACAAATACGTCTAAGTAATACGTAGAATATATTTATTTAGTACTGTATTCTAAAAATATAGCTTTATGAGTATATCACAGCGTAAATGTTTGATGATGCTGTAAATAACATTGTTGCTACCGGAAACTTGTAAAATTGCTACATAACAGTAAATTTTTGGTTACTATGTATTTTTACTAGGTATACCTAGTTCGAGCTTTCATGGAATCACAAATTAAATAACATTAAATGGCTGATCCATGATATCTGCAAATTATTGTTGAGATATCAATAAACAGGTTTATTGATTCAATTATTATGATTTCTAATTAAGATATCAATGAAACTAATGATTTCTGAAAAATATCAACAATAAATTACTGAGTAAATTGAAGCGAAATTTATCATGTAAATCATAAAATTACCTTTGTATTTATTTTCTTATTTAGACGAATGAGAAAAAATTGTTCGTCATGTTACGAAAACGTTCGTAGAAATTATAAGCCATTTAACCATAATACTGGAGCAGGCTTTATAATTATATTTATTCCACGAATATTATGACGATAAGCAATAAAGATACGAGTTTTGCAAGAGCTTACTAATTTTACACTATTGATTGTAGGGTTGCAGAACAGCCCTTGTCAACCTTTTACATAAATGTTTCAAAACGCCAATTAGAATTGTTTTTAGAATATGAATAAGAATCATTGATTTCCTTAAAAAATCTGTTTTAACATGGTGTGAGCATGAAATTATGTAAACATAGATGAACGTAACCTTCATGTTTTGCCACAACTAGCAAATAGAAGAGGGCACACTACAGTTTTGTCACTAATGTGATATGTCTTTTTTGATTATAGTACTTATATGTAAAATCAATCATATTATATGAATAAAATTATCCGACAAATTTTTAAATACCTACTAACAAATCAAAATTTGTCAAGAAGAATTTATGTTATTTTTTTACAATATTACTTTTTTAGGCTTAAACTAATGGCTACCTAAGTAACGTGTCACTTACCAACGGTATCTTTAAAACAAATCACAACATGGAAGACAAGTCCGAAGTGTATATAGAACAAAAGTTTTCCCAACAACATCATTCAAAACACATATCAACTTAATATAAAAGAGAAGTTTTTCGCGGCATAATAACGCGGCTAAGTTTAGGTTGGTTTTCGCGACATAGTACTTTCGCGGGTAGAAGTTTCGTAGCGCGTAGCAGCGTAGAGGCGCTACGTACCGCCCGTGCCGCCGACAGCCGACTGCGGCAAGCCGCGGAGGCTACGCGGGCCGGAGAGCTACGCCGCCCTCCGTAGTGCACACTCCCTCAATGTGCACATGCGCCCGCTGCTAGCTTTTCCACACGAGCGGAACCAAACTTAATAATAATTTTGCCTTTCCACTTCACTACTCAATCAAATAACTGCCACCAGAGATGGGATTTTATATTTTTTCAACTATATCTCTCCATATCAGTCGGATTGCTTTTCAATATTGGATCAATGGATTTTTTTATTGACGCACTATTTTTATTTACTTTACTTTCCATTTGCGAGTGCCTAGATTTTGACGATCATATCGCTATTGATATTAAATGACGGCAAGTGGATACCACCACATCGAAGTAAAATTCAAAAAGTAAATTATGGCGAAAATGTTGACATTCGTATGAACACATTTCCTCACAATAAATGTAAATTAAATTTCAAACCCGGATATTTAATATCTGAGACGGAGGACGCAAAATGCTTTACTTTCATTGTTATTATGATTTCCTGTGCGGAAAGTACTTACATTTTATGTGCATTATGACGTATTCAAACAAAACAATATTGATAATTTAATTTTTCCTTCCGTTTTCCCATTGAACGGTTTTACCTCGCTGTTTTTTATTTAGTGAATGCTCACCGGAAGTTTATTGTTACATTGTCTTATCTTAATGTATTTACTACCCAGCATATCACAATACATTTCCGGTTGTAATTTTCTGGGGATTATCCATACTTCTATACTTATACAAACAAATAAAGAATATAGACTCAAAAAGAACTGGACCGATTTGAAAAATTCCTTCGAAATTCTATCATCGTTGAAATTTTTTCCTGATGAACATAGGATATCGCATGAAACATTATTTTTTTTGTTAAATACCCGTGCGAAGCCGGTACGGACCGCTAGTCTATATCTATACTAATATTATAAAGAGGAAATATTTGATTGTTTGTATGATTGTTTGTTTGTTTGTTTGTTTGTTTGTTTGAATTGAATAGGCTCCGAAACTACTGGAGCGAGTTAAAAAATTCTTTCACCATTAGAATCCTTAATTTTCCGTGATGAACATAGGCTATATAATATTTTCAAAAAAGTTAGGGATCCGCATGAAAAATTCAATAATTGAACCGTGGGCTGTATATTCAACCTCTTTTTCTATTATGGCGCGTCAGAATAGAAAAAGAGGTTGTATAGCGCACGGTGCTTGCTTTTTCTCTACGGCCAGTGTCAGTTTTGGAATGTTGAGTCAATGTCAAAAACCCTAATGCTGTTAAAAAAGTAAAGATCCGTATGAAAACTGTGAAACCTATCGTTTTAGTGTGTATAATTTCTGAAATTTTTGTTTAATACCCGTGCGAAGCCGGGGCGGGCCGCTAGTGTATTATAAAATGGAAAGATTAAATTGTTTTTTTTTTGTTTGTTTCTATTGAATAGACTCTGAAACTACTGAACCAACTAGAAAAATTATTTCACTTTGAAAATCCTACGAGTATGTAAATTATTTCTGATGGACACAGGCTATTAGCTAGCTCAAACGCTTGGGATCCGTATGACAACTACAATAATGTAACTCAACTTGTATATATGTGCGTAAAAAAATTGTATAGGTATATTGTTATATACCCGTGCGAAGCCGAGGCGGACCGCTATGTCTAAAAAACATTGGACAACTACAAAGGAAAACATTTCAAATATTTTTAATATTGCTAAATCCCGTAAAGGTACTCTAGCCCCTCTATTTACTCGTCAAAATGAAGTACCTTTCCTTTACCAAAAGTAAAATAAAAAGTAAAATGCAGTTGGCGTATTCAAGAAGAAAATGCATTCTGCAGATACGGAGTTGAGCATTTTGAGATTGCGACGTAGAGCTTTGGTGTCGCAGACCTCTTTGACAGTCGATTGTTTGCGAAGACACAAAACCCTCAGCTGGCGCATTCGCAACTTGCTCTATGAAATGTGGTTTAGATTTAGATGTAACATTTACTAGCCGCTCTCCCCGGCTTCGCACGGTATGGAACAAAAACTTACAGCTAACTACTTAGGTACTGTAACGTAACTCGTTACTTACTGTAACGTAACTCGTTACTTATTTTCATATTCTAATTTTTAGTTAATTGGTGTTTCCTACTCGATTGATCGACTAAGTGAGAGGGTATATTTGCTACTGTTGGTATATTTTATTGAAGTTATCATATGGATCCCAAACTTTTTAGAAAATATTCTATAGCTTACGTTCATCTGGGATAATGTGATTACAATAATCGATTAGAAAATCGATCTGTGAAAGACTGCAGGCAGTTGCTGGATGCGACAAGCTGAAGACATGGCGCTATGGCGCTCATTAGGGGATGTCTTTTTCCAGCAGTAGACTAACCTGGGCTGATGATGATGATGATGATTACTCTATACCCGCATATTAGACCTAAGCACTACCTTGGTATTGGATGCATATCAATCTTCATATTTCTAAGCATAGATTTTCAAAAGGTAGTTTTCTTTACTGCGGCCGTCTTAATCAATTACTTGAAGTTTTCCCGTTGCAAAAAAATAAAAATACTCTTCTGTATTTTTCATATTATTTGACTTTTCTGTTGAATAAACTAACTGAATGGATACGAAAGACTGATAAGTCTGTAATTAGCATCATGAATAAAATAAACGGTAAATAAAACCAACCTACGAGAAACTCATTATTATTGTTTCCTTTGTGCATAATCTTTTTATTATCGTTTCTTATTGTTATCGTCTCAGTCTTTGCAATGCGCCAAAGCCAGAACGGCAAAGAAGACATTTTTACCGTTTATTAGGTGATAATATTATTTAACTGTGACGACCACCTTGGCGCGGTGGGCGAAGGTCCGCCTGCGACGCAGGAGGTTGCGGGTTCGATTCCCGCCTCAGCGCAAATATTTGTACGATCTGCAGATATTTGTTCAGGGGTTCTGGTCGTTTCCTATGTATAATAAAAAATATCTATCTATTTAATAATATAGTATTACGTATATCAGTCATCTAGTACCCATAACACAAGCTCTGCTTAGCTTGGGGCTAGATGATGCTGTGTGGATTGTCCGGCATTATTTTTATTTTTAAATTTTTATTGTTCAAACTAAATCCACAGCCCTTGTATGATGCTTCGGGTACTATAATCATCGTCGGGTGAATAATATGATTCAATACATACAGACCACCTATATAACTAAATTAGAACTAGTATTTACAATTGAAACAATTGTAGCAGACTGCACACTGTTGCAAACAAACTACAGATAGCTCAACTGATCATATACTAATAATACATAACCTTTGTACTACCACATTGCATCATCTCATTGCAAAGAGGAACCCTAAGAAATTTCAATTAAAAGAATATTTCTTAATATGTGGTGGACAGTGGACTAATAAAGACGATGATGATGATGTTTTTTTTTTGTGCTTAGATCCTTATCAGCAACAAAATCCTTTACTTCAGGTGTCTTTTAATCATTCTGACGAAAAAGAAAATATGACAAAAGAAAAGAACTCTCGTGGTTTCGGTGTTGCCCATCACCACCCTTCTAAAAACACCCTAATTTAAAGCACGCTTTTTTGCTTTCGTCATTAGGCCCACCATTAGTATTCTTTATAAGATAGAAAATTGAGTAAGTATTTAATAAATAAAGTTTATGCATAAAATAAAATATCGAATAATTAATTTTTCTACAACATGCTAATAATTTCCTGTTTCAGTTGAACAGGAGATAAATTGGAAATCTTCAAAGTAATTTCTACGAAACATGTTTGTTTGTGCTTACTTAGGGTCCTCTTTTGTGTTTTGTGGAAAACAAACTACGTCCTTTGTCTGCTAGCTCTAAAGGCCTAAGGCGGTCTCCTTATCATGAGGCCGTCCCGTTTATACACAGATCCTTGGTACCTTGGTGTGGATAACTCAAATGATTATGTATTCTATGAAACTACGATTGCTAGGTTAAGAGGCTGTGGAAAAGGCTTTTATTTTATAGAATTTTTCCATTCTCGCTGCTCAGAGCATCTTTTCAGAGGCGCTTTTTTCAAATATTACTCGCGGAAACAGCGTTCTGTTTACACAACGCTCGCCTTTCTGCTCATATCCAATGTAGTTTTCAGTTTAAAATTCATAGCGTAGCTTTTAAACTCGGTTAGATTCTGAATATTCGCACAGAAAAGCTGTTTCCTAGATGAGTGTTCAGTCATTTTAATATTGCGATTCGTCATAAATGGTTTCGTGTCTAATGCACTCTCTCAAGAAAATTCAATGAAAATGCGCAAACCAATAAATTGGTTGACGACTTAGGTGGCGCGGTGGGCGAAGGTCCCGCCTGCGACCGGTTGCGGGATCGAGTCTCACCACGGGACGAATATTTATACGATCTGCAAATAGGTATATGTTCAGGGTATTCTGGTATATAGTAAAAATATACATGTAGTTCTCGTATAATATGTATTATGTTTAATAATATATGGATCAACCTTTATTGAAAAGAACATTAGAATGAAATAACACAAACAAATTAAGACGAGTTAGTATTTACAATTGAAACATCATCATCATCATCATCATCATCACATCATCACCAGCCTATAATAGTCCACTGCTGGACATAGGCCTCCCCTAATGAGCGCCATAGATGGCATCATTATTTGGGGGTTATTGCCCATAATCCCCACGCTGGGCATGCAGGTTGGGATCGCAGTTCGGTGTAGTTGTTCTGCAGAAGGCGCTGCTGCCCGCCCCCCGCTGCATGTGTTTCCCTTAGTCGCCTCTTACGACACCCACGGGAAGAGTTGGGGTGGTGAAATTCTATGCCGGCACCACACGGCAATTAAAACAAATTGTTCAAACTGCAGACTGTAATCTACATGTAGCTGAACGGGTCCATATCAATATCATATTTATATATTCATTCATAAGATTAGGTACAGGTTAATGGTTTTCTTATTTAATGGTGGAAACTTTGCTGGTTTTACTGTTATTTTTGTAGTATTTAGAACTGTTTGTTTCCCATCAAAAAAAATAATAGTACTTTCGAAACTAGCCATTACAATTACAGGCATATCAATGTATATAATTGAACTTAAAATTAAGATCAACGTTTGCAATTACAATTTAGGTATATTCGAAGAGTTCACTTATACTACAAAAAATTTTTCACTGAGCCATATTTTCAAATAAAATTTAAATGTTGATAATAATGTACTTTCTTGCTTTAAAATAATGTCATTTCTTTTAAAGCGTCAGGATTTTTACTGTTAATATTAATCGCCATCATAATAGAGGTTAATACCAGCCGGAAGCGTCCCCAAGACGCTGCATTTTGCCTCGCCGTATGGCAATGCTGATGCGCAGCGCCTGATATTATTTAGCTGAATTGAAGACCATACCACCATACACGGACCTCTTTTGTGGGCCAATTCCTCTCTCGATAACTGAGCTTTCATGTCACAAAATCAAAAAAAGTTATGGTTAAACCTATACTTAACTAATTTTAAATAATATTTATAACATTATTGTTGTCCCTTCCCGGACTCACGTTGAAGCTGTAACCTACCTATTTTTAAGACGTATATATACAACATAAAAGCAATAAAGAATCTTGAATCTTGAATGAAAGTAATATTTTATACAGAGAGTACTCAAATAACACTTTCCATGAATCGGAGTTCATTCACATTATGAAGTTGTCCATTTCACCTGCAAATATCTTATATGTACATGTTTTATTGGTCGGCCGCTATGAAAATAAACCCAACTAGCCCTCCCATCCGATAGCGAATTGTTTGCTTTTAATTATTCTATGTGATGAAACTGCGATCGAATTCCACTTTATATATCAATATTGTACTGAATTTCTGCAATTTCTATGTTTCATGCATCGATATTTGTTTGATATGTAAAATACTTAGTTTGAAATTGGTTTTAAACTAGATAGGTATAAGTCGTATAGATAAAGACTGGAATTCAAAATGATACCAGTAACTCTCCCTCTTAGATCATATTTAATCAAATAATGTTGTTCCGCCATTTTCAATCCCATTCTTTACGACTCATACATAGTAACGCACACCAAATACCCCATCTCCTTTTTATATACTACCCAAAATTTTAGATCCAATGCAAAGAAGTTAGACCCTTATGCAAAATCATCCACACATAGAAAATAATCCCAGAGTAAAAAGTACCCGATTCTTTGTAACCGTAACAGTTTATTTAGTTGGGTCGGAATTAGGAGATAAGGTAATTCCCCCTGACCGACATTCGGAGCCGGCCCGGCCGGTCATTCGTTTGCCCGGCCAGTTCAATATCTCGGGTCCACTGGCCTCAGGGGCATATTATATCCCATTTTGTACATACTATGTTAAAAATGACTTTCTCAGTGACGATAAAACAAATGACACTCCTTTATCGCAAAGGAAATGAATTTTTGCTTAGATTAGAGTTAGTTACGAATGCGCAAACAGGCAAACGTTTTAGGGAAATTGCTCTCACTTTACCTTATATATATTGTGTTCTTCGGTAGACGTTTCACAAAAAAAGTGGCCAGCGAATGTCTTTTCGGCACTGCTAATGATCTGTCAGATGTACGCTGAATAGGAGGAGCAAATTTATAAAATGAACACTTTAAACAGATCATCTTATGGTAAATTAATCCACCAATCAAGAAAACATTAGGTACAAACACCATGGTAGATTAAAAGCCAGCGCCAGTAAATTAAGTTTAACAGTGACTGAGATAAAAAATAAAGTTGCTAGAACTAACTTAAGGGACGAAATTAAATCCATAGATTACAGCCAGTGTGTAACTTGTACCCACTAGTCTCCGTGTTAAATTGACCTGTGTAAATTTGCGCTGTGACCAAATGAGCCGATCCTTATGCGTAGTATATACATGTACCTGTCACAGAGCTTCATCTGGTCGCTATTAGATACTTTACAATTATTGGTGTGGCGAACTTAATATAGTAGAGGGCATATTTTAGAGGGCGGCAATTTCGGCTTTTTAAGTAACAGAAATAAAAAAGAATAATTTTTTATTCCTAAATATTTTTACTTTTTAGGTAAAAATATTAAGTCGAACCGGTGCAAAGTCTCAAACCTTTTCGCTAATTAAAAGAAATACCGTTTTAAAAGGCAACGTCTGCTACGTACGAGTACGTTCTTTTATTTAGCTCCCGATATACCTAAAAAATCGGGTCTTATTTTACGACTACCGCAAAAAGTATCGAAATTCACAGTTATTTTCTTAATTTTTTTGATCTCAGGCTCGCTTTGCTCGGCATAACTTCCTTTGTTATAATTTGTTTTACAAACCACCACAATAATCTTAAAATTGTTATAATAATAACTCTTCCCTCTATTGTATTTCCTTTTTGATTTTCTTGGTGGTAATGTCACAAAAATTCGCGGCTAGCTCCGCTCACCGTTTCCTGGCTTTTATTGATAACTGCGCCAAGCCAATATCTGCGCAATAAAGCTAACGAAATGCAAAAATTGATCGTTATTTTTCTGGTGGTGATTCTTTAAACTCTTTTAGCCAAAGATTTAAATCGTTAAATCTTTGCTTTTAGCTTGATGTTCAAAAGTGCCCCAAAGGGCCGTATCAAAAATCGTCGTAGACGTGAAATCAGAATGAGTTCACTAATTGTGGATACAAAAATTATTTAGTAACTGACATACCCTACTTCACAACATAACCATTCTTATAACAAGAAAAAGCTGATGTAATGTGAACTATAGTGCTATTTTTTTTTTATAAATATATTTAATATTTAACACTATTAAATTGTTGAGGAAAGTAGGGGCGGCAAAACTTTAATAGCCTTCTGGCGGCGAATGTGTTAATCCGCACTGATTATGACAGATCAGGAATTAATACGATCAGAAATAAGTATATTAGAGCAAGTTGAAGTTACGCCAGTGACGAATAATATGAGGAACAGTAGGATAGCTTCGTATGGGCATATCATGAGGGAAGAGTATAAGTAGAGTGTTACATATACATATGGATGAGAATATATTTAGCGCATATAAAAGATGGATAAATTATGCGATCAATAACATGAGTAAAAAGTATGCTGAGATGGCAGATGGTAGAAGCGATTGGAAGAAGAAAAACTAGTTGTGCCGACACCGTGGGACAATAGCAAGATAATAATGATGATGGAGACATGGATCAACCTTTCTTTGGGGTTAGATGTTGCTATGTGGACAGTTTAGCTTTATTTTTTATATTCTTTAAGACTGTCAATAATATAAACATAACATTGGGTTGACGAAAGGTATAATCGTATTATCGTCGACCTATCGTAGTAGAATGTTTTCGCCATTGTTTAACATAGGTAACAAACTTATTATTTTGATAAAATAGCTTAGTCTCCAGTAAAGAAAAGATTTCTTGTCAAAAGATCTTGTCATACATACAATAATTATTATTTACAAAAGAAATACAAAATCAAATAGAATACTCTCCAGCTTCTACGTATTGGTGTACATTATTTACAAACGTACCCATATATCTAAATAAAGAAACTTTTTTGTATTTTATTTATATAACTATAGCGTTTTTGATAAGATCAATATATATTTCGGTGCAGGTAAATTACACTACGCATCATACAATTAACTATTTGTGTACGGTAAACATATCAGTAATAATAATAATAGATTGATGGATCAATTCTGTTAACCGTTGAATGCTGTTGAATGACAAAAATATCGAGTGACATTAGCAACTAATATGTCATATAAATTACAGGTTTTATTTTTCAAAAATGTTTTTCAATAGTGCCAGTGGCATATGACGTGCAACTAAGTGGTGTCAATAAATCGTTCGCGTGGCATGTTCTGTCTGGAGTGTCGTGTCCGTGCTGCATTTCGCTTCACGCACCATTGAACACGCTTTATATTTTGATAATATTAATCAACTGAAAAAAATATTCAGAATTTCATATTGATGTATGTGCATATTGAGAACGAAATACCTGCAGCGAACAAATAATGAGCGCAGGTCAACGTAAATACCAGGCAGATATGTAATCATAAGATAGGTGGCACGGTAATACTTTATTTCCCAGTAATACTTATTTAATTTGTATTTTGTGACGTGATCAAGAGTCCTGTAAGGTCTTAAGGAAAGAAAAAACTTTGATTTATTGATTTTGATTTTAAATAGGTACTCCGTATTAATACGAATAGTTCCTTACCTACAATAATAATACTTAATAACAATGCTGAAAAAATTCGGAAAATTCAAACAGCATCATCTAGCCCCAAGCTAAGCAGTACTTGTGTAATGGGTACTAGATAACTGATTACTAAATACGTTATAACGTCCATAATCATTTTAGACCTTCCATCTGCATTAAAGCGTTTTCTTTAAGTCAAAAAAAATTATCGTAGACTAAATTAAAAGCGCTTTTTACGAAGAGTCGCCCGACATAAAAAATACAATTTATTTAATGAACTTTAAACTTATAACATTACTTGTTGCTTAAACCTAACATACGTATGTATATATTATAACTATACCTATACATACTTACGATACACCACTTAAGATAATCAAATAACAAGAAACAGATTAAATTGTAGTTTGTAGGTAATTAGGCTTCAATAGGAGCAGCTAATCACTACAAAATAAGACAAAAATCAGAAGTATAGACAGAAAATAAATAAAGAACAATAAATTAAACTGGCGTACACCGTGCTATGACCGTGCTTAATTGAACATGACATCCCATGACAGCGGTACCAATTCTGTTGTTTTAGAATGAGCTAAAATTAAGATTTGGGAATGTCAAAAAGACGAAAGCTATTCTATGTTTCAAAAATTTGACTGACAGTTTTAAATTTAGGATGACAGCTCTCATATAAAGTTGATAGATCTAAAACAACTCTACATTTGGACGTGGTTATGCAAACAGGGAACAACCGTCAAAATGTTACTTACGAGATAATTGAGTTTAAAAAAAAGTTTTGTTGAAATGTCTAATTAGCTTTTATTAGTTTTATTATTTTACAGTGTTGTAGGGAGATGATTTTTATGTTTTTTACTTGAGTACTTGTTTTATGTAAAAATGTTATACAACAAGTTCAAGACGACCTCTGTGGCGCGGTGAGCGAAAGTCCTGCGACGCAGGAGGTTGCGGGTTCGATACCCGCCCCGGGACAAATGTTTATATAATCTGCAGATATTTCTCGAGGTTGTTCTGGTAATTTTATATGTAAAATAAAAAAAAATATTTATATAATACATATACAGAGTAATTTTTTTAAATGGGACAGTATGGGGAAATCCGAATCTAAAGGAGATAGAGGAAAAGTGTCTAAGGAGACATTAGGTGTTTTTTTATGTAAACAAATTTGGCTCGTTCAAATTTGTGGTCAAGCGTGAGTTGTTCTTAAAAAATTATAAAGTTGGTCAATTTTTTTTTTGACGCGGATCGACTCTGTTTCATGCAAGGATTATTTCATTGTTTGGAAAGAAAAAAATCTGAACAGCAGAAGTTGGTCAAATTTAATGAAAACTAATCTTCATACAGTTGGTTTATTACTTGAGTAAATGTTCGATGTGGCCGCCGTCTTGTCTTATGCAGGTACGAGCACGCTTCAAGACACTTCTAGTTGCATTTAACAGAGACTTATGGTGAATTGTGTTTAAAGTGTTGTAAACAGCATCTTTTAATTCTTGTACGGAGTTGTATATATATCTTATATATTGTATTAAGTATTTCAGTTATCTGGTACCCATAAAAAAGCTCTGTTTAGCTTCGGGCTAGAAGATGTGCAATATTTATTTATTATTATTTATTTAATCTTACTATTAAAATTTAAAATCACAAACATATTCAAAACTTTTACTCCAAAAACGGATAAAAACAGTACGGCACATAGAAGTTTTACACACGTGTTTGACACTAGTCCTAATCGATAAATACGGTTCCAGAAATTTTAATATGTAGTCTTATTTCTATCACAATCGACTACAAATTGGAAAAGAATACACGCTCATGGACGATAATGGTCGTCCGCACACAGAGTATGGGGACCAGCTGGCTCAAGAAGCATGATGTACAAATATTCTTATGAAAGCTATCTATGCTAAACCTAGTAATTAACAGTCATAATAGTAGTAATAGTCCGGAAACAATTTTTTTTATGATGTTGATCTTATGTTTATAATTTTAATCAAAATATATAATAAAAGTTGATTATAAAAGTAATGTTGATTTTATTTAAAATTATCCTCATATTATATAAGTGGGGACGAACGGGAAGTAAAGTTCTCGTTCGTCCCCACAGGGGCCAGCGGGAAGTTTACTTCCCGTTCGTCCCCTCAGAGGACGAAGCGAGGGGACGAGCGGGAATAACCCGATGTGTCGGCCTTAAACTTGCAATCACCAGACCTAAATCCTACAGACCACGCTTGAGACATGATCCAAAGAAGGGTTATGAACGATTTTCCCGCAAACATTGTGACTGAAGAGCAAGTATTTTTGCATCTTAGTAGGACATTGGACATTATCCCGCAGCAAGACTTTGATAACTTTGATTCAAAGCATAAAAACCGTTACAAATCAAATAATTTATTTGCCGAATACATTATTATAGGTACATGTCAGATCTTATAACTACAGTAGTGTCTATGTATTCAACCCGCAAGCAGGTGTGCAAATATTAATAGCATTGAATCGTATATAGAAAATAATCAAATAATTAAATAGGCAATCATAATCAATAAAATAAGAATAATAATCATGTCAATACAATCAAAATAATAATATCCTTACTATGAGACAATCACAAACAAAACAGTAAATAATTCTACTTAAAATTAATAAATTCATCTACAATTTAAAAACATTTGTCAATAATTTTATTGACTTTCATTCTAATGTCTAGTCTTTCTTAAAATTTACGTCATGTTATTTAAAACAAATCTATAGTACCTAAAGTGTGAAATTCCGAAATATCTCGAAATAATACGAAATATCTCTGTACGTGGTTTATGTACTCAACTCAAAGGGGCAAACACGAATTAATTGAAATAGTTTTGGAAGTGTATGAGAATACCATAATTTTTAAGGTCGTCCTAAATTAGAAAATTAAGAAATTTAAACTGGAAATCGTAAAAAAACCGAATCGACATCAATGTAGCAACTAAATATTTATAAACTTACGCTATCAGCTAGGTAATTAAATGCGATAAATACCGTTAAATTACATTAATAAATCGCAACTCTCGTTAAAAATTCATGCCATCTGAAGTTCTCAGTAATTTTTTTTTTATTTTTCGCAAACTCTACTTAACTAAGCATGCCTGCTAATGAATGAAAAATAAGAAAAACGACTTACACATTCTATATACCTAAGCAAGTGTTCATATATGAACACTCTATCTTATTTAGTTCATATCTTAACTAAGCATGCCTGCTAACAGATGAAAAATAAGAGTAAAGTAAAAGTAAAAAAGAAAAACGAATTATACCTTTTATATACCTCAGCAACTGTTCATACATGGACGGCACATCTTTTAATAGCGCAGTCGGTGGAGCTCGTTACTAGCCTACAAACGTTGATAATAATAAACTCCAGGTATTCGCACCAGTAGTGGTCGCAAATCCTTCTCTCTAATCACAATGAAGTATTGAATTATTCAAAGTTCATTTCCTTTTTAGCTTCATAGTTAGCCAACAACTTGATTGCTATTTTTGGCAGTTCGTTTTTAGTAGTGTGGCAAGATACTCTTTTATAGCATCAGGGGCTTATCTATGACATACTCGTAGGAGATCCCTTGCCCAAACCGTGTGACGTCACAACATGTTCTAAATACACTACCATCCTATTCCCCGCCGCTGTCTTGTAATATCTGTGTAACGAATTTGGTTTAGCATTAGTGAATAAAGGCCCCGGACTTTACCATACGAGTGACATTTTAGAGTGTTTCAACGCGTTACATGCTTGCAAATTAATCTCTCATTATCGTCGCTGTCAGCAAAATATCGAATATCCACAAACCGCTACGCTTCACGCATACGAAAACACAGTGAAATCGTATTATGATTGCCTTTAAACTACAATGGAGCGTTTGGCTGTAAATTATTGATTGGCAATCTACATATCTATGTATAATCCAGCTATGTATCTACATAGCTGGATTAAACAAAGGATTATCAGCGCGGTAATCCCGAAATTATTATATTTTACTTATGAAATTGCTGGTACAATAAATATGTAACACTCATCCCATTTTGTTTTTGTATTGCATAGATTGAACTATTTATAGTATCCGAAACAGTGTGAATTAAATAACTTGAAATAAATTCTGTTAAACGCAGGAAGTTATTTTTTGAAATAATTTATCTAAGTAGAGTATCTTTTTTAAAGATTTCGTTTCAAAATAATACATTTCTATTCAACAGTGACACAGCTACTAATAACATCTACTTACTAATTAGCTTATTGATTCGATTGTGTCAGTATACCTAATAATGATTTGTGTTTTAAATTTGAACTCATTGTTTATTACAGAGCCATTACTTAAAAAACAATTTAGACCTTGTATATTCTACTCAACTTTTATGCATGATTTTTAACTCGAAGATGCGGCTGTGTCAGAATTCATCCAATAGTAAACCTAGGTGTTTTGAATTCTTATAGAAATATATAAAGTTTCATGTAGCAATGATAAGTATTAACATCATTGGGATGTAGAGGATAAAGTGCTATCGGCACATAACTAGCAGACTAATCAGAACTTAAGACAGTATATAATAAAATCGAATGATATGCAGTCTTCTTCCATTCTAGACTTGTAAGGTCCTTAGTTTCGCACAAAGCAATTGATTTGCAGGAGTATTTAGCGAGCAACCCTATTGACATATAATTAGCCTAGAGTCTAGGCCCTAGACCCTTTTACAAGCCGTTTATACCATGGTGGTAAAGTTAAAACAATCAAGTTCAGTTTATATAGTTTATCTTTTGATACAAACTACTTGCTCGTAGATAAGTCCCAATTTAAACTAATAAAACTATTTAACATCTAATTAGTCTATAATAAGGCCCAGGTGACCGCACAATTCCTAGACCCTTGTCTAAGCTGTTTATACCAATGCAAGTGCAAAATGGCCCTTAAGGCCCATTGCTTTGCGATACCAGGGGAAAGTTAGCGTGCTACACCGTCAATGGCCGCAACCCGCTGGTCCGCGATCAATCTTGCAGCGGACAGCAAACCGCGCAACATGATAATTATGTTTTCACGAACCAGACTAATTAATGATCATTTGGTATGGCTGCTGTGGCTCATTAATAATTGAGCTTTCTAACTCCGATCAAATAATGCTATGGCTGAATTGTGCGGTCACCTGGGCCTCCATAGAGACTACATTTGCCTGTTGTAACTTTATACAGGGTTCACTTAGAACCCTGCAACTCATTTGTTTATTTATTGTTCTGTTCGGATATAGGTAGATTATTTCAGTTAATAAACGTAGTACTTAAATAGACCCGAGCAATCATGCATAGTTTTAAGGAAATTATACACGTGGGTTCATTACCTATACCTACTTATTGTATGTTGAGCTTGTTGGGTGAATATTATCCTTACCTACTTTAAAATAAATGCGAACGTAACTCTGTCTGTCTGTCTTTCGTGTCTAAACTACATAACAGATTTTGATGATTTGGCACAGACGTTGTCTAGACCGGGAGAAAGGACAGGATACTTTTTATCCCTGTGCCTTGTTCCCGCGGGATAGTACAGGGACACGCGATATAGCCAAATCTGGATTTTGATGCAGTTCTCATTAATTTATTAATAGATCGAATGATTCAAAAAGGTTTATATGTATAACATGCATTACATAGTATCAGCATTGCACGTTTGAAGCACAGTTTTTTTGTAAATACATCTCTCTGGTTTGACACAATTCAAAAGTGGATTAATCGTAATTATGGTACAGTGCGCGTCACATATAAGTACCCCCCCTATCTATGTATGTGGGACACAATAGTTGTTATTATTGGAAATTTCAGACTTTGAGTATTATGGAAGGGCAGTTCGGTCCTGAGCGGCGGCCTGATAAATTTTTGCATGTGAAAAATTGTGACAAGTTACAAGGGAATTAGAAGTCGAAAATAGTTTTGTATACAAGGGGGGTACTTAATTCTGACGCGCACTGTACCTACGAGTATTATCTTTAGAAGTACCTAGTAAGTTTTCTTGCCTTTATTGTATGTAAACCGAACTAAACAAAGTACCTAAATATGATCTATGTATTAGTATCAGCATTGCACGTTTGAAGCACATATTGCGTCTGGTTTGATACAATTCAACAATGGATAAACCTTAAATTTGTAGTACGTACCTATTACGAGTATCTATAGAGTAGTGAGTTTTCTTCTAGATACCTTTACTAATTTAAACCAAATTAAACAAAGTAAATATGATCTGATTAGACTAGAAATGTTGCTGTTTTACCAAACACTAAAAAAATCTTTATTAATCATTGTATTAAAATGTTCAACAATAAGATATTATTCTTATTGTGTCTTATTATGGAACACACGTTCACAGATATTTATTTCTTTGAATGCCGAGCAAGTAAACGGGTAGGCTGTTGATGCAGAAGAAATATAAGCCCCTTGAACGTCTACGAGTAAAACCGCTTGTGATCTTTTTTATATTCTTTTATATTATTTATTTTATAATCTTTATTCAGCAGGATAAAACTGATTTAATATTATAAGATTTTATTAGAGTATTAAAATGATATGTACCTTGTATAAGCCTTCTACTCGTACCTTATTTAGTTGAACTAAATAAGGTACATGATTAATCTTATAATAGAAGGTATATACATTATAATATACTAAATTTTGGTACTCATCCTAAAACTGATAGAGGTTCTATCTTAACGATAAAGATAAGGTGAGGCAAATTCCCAATCTACGTTTAATTACAATTTCATCGATACCCGAATATTAATTTTAATTAGAGGTACGTGCAAAGGTGTGTATTACTCAAATTATTGAACGGGTTACAAAATAAATAGGGTTATATATACGAAGATTAAAAAATGGCATAGATTAATATTATCTACATATACTAATATTATAAAGAGGAAATATTTCATTGTTTGTTTGTATGTTTGAATTGAATAGGCTTCGAAACTACGAGACCGATTTGAAAAATTATTTAACCATTAGAACCCTAAATTTTCCCTGATGAACATAGGCTATAGAATATTTGCTAAAAAAATTAGGGATCAGCATGAAAAAATTGATTTTTGTTAAATATCGGTGGGAAGCTGGGGCGAACCGCAAGTTGTTTTATAAATAAATCTCAAAAAGAACAAAAAAAATAATGATAACTTCAGACAATAAAGAGTTACACATAGAGTTATCTAGCCCCAAAGAACAAAATAGGCCAGGGGGGCCTACTCGAAAAGGAAAAATGGACGTATCTGATCGTTTTCGTGCAAAATTAACTCTAATAAAGCTCAATAGAAGCGGAAGTATCTGAAACTATAATTTCGTTTATGAGACAAACGGTTACAAATTACTTAAATATTATTTTTCAATTAAAAAATTACCCATGTGTGTATTTGGTTATGGCTTAGATAAGTATAACATAATTAGCTGGTGAATTTACTATACTTTCTGAATAAGTGAGATGCTTTAGATGTCGAAATTGTCCTGATAATTAGCTATATGTACACATATATCTATTGATAAGACCAAATTAACACTAACCCATTATAAAGCATTAAGTATAGATATTTAATTGTATACCTAAGTAAATGTAAAACTTTGACTGTTTACCGTTTGCGTAATCCTTCAATAGCATAATTATAACCGTGCGAATTATTTTACAGATTGTCTGATTGAGCTATCATTAATACAGATTGGGTCAAATATTACTGAAAACATACATCACAGAATTTAAAACTCTGATTTTATAAACAGAAGCACTTATTCTAAAAAAATAATATAGTCTCGTAAATTCTCTTTTGTTTATTATTTTGTGTTATCTATTCTGTTATGGTAATGAGCGGGTACGATCCGTGACTACTGGCCATTGCACTGGGATATACTTAATGAAGGGCGAATGTGCATAAATTATAAAGGCATTATTTCCGCATAAGTTTCCCACCCTCACTTATCATAAATAATACTCTAGAAACCTCTCGCTGTATGTTATTCAAAACATTACTTGACGTGCTATGGCTAAGTAAAGGCTAACTTGTTTATGACCCTTTTTACTTAGAGATTTACCCCTTTTATTCATTATTAGCGGTTCGCCCCGGCTTAGCACAAGTACTTAACAAAAAAAAATTCATGCGGAACCCTATTTTTTTTCTTCGAAATACTTTATAGCCTATGTTCAGTACAAATTTAGGATTCCAATGATGAAAGAATTGTTCAAATCGGTCCAGTAGTTTCGGAGCCTATTCAATGCAAACAAACAATCAAATCTTTCCTCTGTATAATATAAGTATAGATAGATTATGTAACCCAATTTGTTAGCAAAAAGAATTATCTGTCTTCTTCTATTGACATAAATCAGAGTGAGAATTAACACTAGGTACCTACTTAGCAACAATTTTAAGTAAGCAGACCGTAATGAATAAGGATCGCATTTAATCTAACGAAGGAATTACTGACAAATTCCAAATAATCCTAAAAGACATTGCCAAAAACGGCATGGACCAAGCCCCACAACAGCGTAATTTGTCAACGGAAAAAGTAAAGTAATTAATAACAGTTTTAAATGTAAAAACTTGCATCATTTACACCTCGGCGAGAAATTATTCTAATTTATTCATGAGCCGCGGGAGTAGGTAATCGTCTTTAGAACTGCATGAATAAATAGGAAGCGGTGTACAAATCACTGAGACGGCCGGCGATAGCTGGCACTGGTAGTGCTTCAGGGCTCTATTAGCTCCAGCCAAGCCAGAAGGGTTGTTACAAACGCTGGCTTCTATATAATAACTAGCGGTCCGCCCCGGCTTCGCACGGGTATTTAACAAAATCATATTTATCCATAAGGAACCGTATTTTTTTCAATATATATAATGGCCTACATAATTATGTTCAGCACGTAAAATTTGGGATACTAATCGGTCCAGTAGTTTCGGCGCCTATTCAATTGAAACAAACAATCAAATCTTTCCTCTTTATAATATTAGTATAGTATAGATAATGGTGGACAATGAACACATTATCATCTAGCACCAAGCTAAGCAGAGCTTGTGTTATTGGTGATGACAGATATACGAAATACAATAATAATATATTGCATAGATATATTTTTTAATCTCGCTCGGAACAAACAATCTAGGATCTATAAAAAAATCTACGAATCGTACAAACATTTGTCCCGAGGCGGGAATCTAACCCTTTCAAGTCCAAAATGAATTAATCCAACGCCTACCGCATAGCACACCACAATCATTCAAACATATGCTTAAACTTGGTATTTTAAGATACAATTTAAAGTGACAAAAGCTTCCCATAAGCTTTAAACGAGTGTCTCGCGAAATGTCTGTCATCTTATGCCACCAATACAAAATGCATCCAATATTTGAATGGTGTTTGCAGAATGGTGGTATTCTATATGGAGGCCGAATTCTGCTAATGTTTCCTCAATACGACGACCTCTGTGGCGCGGTGGGCGAAGGTCCACATGTGGACAAATATTTGTACGATATGCAAATATTTGTTGGTTGTATGGTGTAGGGTGTTCTAGTCGTTTTCTATTTATAATTAAAAGTATCTATCTATGTTCTCATATATTATTATGTATATCAGTTATCTAGTACCTATAATACAAGCTCTACTTAGCTTGGGGCTAGATAATGCTGTGTGAATTGTCTAGCATTATTTATTTATTTATTCAATAGGTTTTAACCTACTTGTAACACACCTTGCTACTTTATTTAGTCTGTGAACTGGCTTACTGTTGTATTGGCTTATGTTTGCCTCCCATAATGAATGGAATGAGTACCCGGTGCCCTGTGCTATAACAGGCACCAGTAGTATAACGCCCTGAACAAATATCTGCAGATCTTACAAATATTTGTACCGAGGCGGGAATCGAACCCGCAACCTCTTGCGTCGCAGGCGGACTTTCTCCTACCGCCCCACAGAGGTCGTCTTTCTCTCTCTTTTATAACACTAGTTTCAGCACCTAAATGCCACACTTGATTACCTTTGTCAGATAAAAAAAAACTATTTATTTATGGTATCGTCGAAAATATGTCAAAACATGAACGAATCTGTAGCTAGTGCGTGCGACAGATGGATAGAACGGTTTCAACTTTGACACTTTCGACCTCGCGTCCCTCCTTCTGTGGATTCCTTCATCAAAGGTATAAGTCCAAAGCCATACTGTCAGAATGACATTCTAACACCTAACCATTGTAATGGTTAAGCAATCAATTTAGAATAAGGCCCTGATCTGCGACAAACATCACATCGGCGATAGACAGCTGAGCTGTCTACGTCACATGGTGAAATTCTTCTTTAACTAGAATTATCCGTAGAGCTCTCTACGTTCGTCTCTTCAATATTCTGATACCTAATTGGGATTCAACTTGAACAAACTTAGCTTTTGAATGCCTAAGAAATAAAAAAGTAAATAAAAAGCTTTACTAATTTGAAAAAATGCAGAAATGAACATTCATTCTGATCATTTCAAATCTAAAGTTTTACGAAGCTTCTTTTGAAATGAAAGTTTAATGGCTTAAGTCAAGCTTATTAGCAATGTTATTTAAACCGAATTGAGTTTCATTTTCTATCAAAGTTTTGTTTTGATTTGATTAATATAGCCAAAGACAATAAAATCCATTACATCTCTTACCATTAGGCAGCACGAGTTCCAAATAAACTTGTATTATTTTGTTTCAGTCCTAATATTCTTTAATAACGGCAATTAAGACGAAAACGGTAATGGAAAAATAAACAAAATGAAATAATCCTAAGGGCAATGCTTATTAATGCAACCTTTTATGGTTTATTTTTATGTTAACACGTTTAACAAAATGGGAATTATTGTTTACATAATAAAAGCTAAATGCTTTCGGGAAAAAAGTTACGTAGGTACGTTTAAAATTGTTCAGAAATTAACAGTCATCTTTCTATTACGAAAAATTAACATTTCGTCTGTTGAAAAATTAATGTTACGTAGATACCGACGTAAAATGAAAATCCGCATATCTGTGGTAGTATAAAAGCGTTAAAACAAAAGTATGTATCTAATCTTGGTAATTTAATTAAGAAAACAATATAGCCATAAAACGCCGGTAAGACAATTGACCGACATCAAAAATTATTTTGATAACCCTTTTATTTTCCTTTAGATGGAGCCTTGGGTAAAATAGCGGTTATATCGACTAACAAAACGGCCTGCCAGACCACATTAACCCTTTCTGTGTCCCATGTGGAGAGAAAGACCCATATGACATGTACAAGCACCTGTGTTGACACGAGACACGTTTCCAGATGTTTGTCGGAAATAATAGACAATTTATTGTTTGTTTTTGTATCCTTGTATCGAATATCGTATATCCAGTAGGGCGAGCACGGTTGTTTAGCTTAGAATAGAGAACAATATCGATGCCACTTCATCATCGGATGCGTAAATTATTTGCATTTAATTCCTTTAACTTTAATAACGTGCGCATTGTATGATGTTGCGATGTCATTCATTACTATTATTTTTCTATCCTCCCCTAGAGAACAATCCCCGTGCTTGACCTACTGAGTCGTACTTGGTGTATTCTGTACCTATTGACGTGATAGATAACGTCAGTCAAAAGCTTTTTCGTGAGAATTCGCAAAACGCCTGCCGTTCGTCAAAGAGTAAGTTCATAATGAACTTGGCAATAAAAGCCTAAAATAGAAAGTGACAGGGAGCTCTCGTCAAAGGTCTAAAAGACCAAAACGATGAGTCTAATTTTTCGGCAACTGAAAGTAGAAAACCTTCACTGATTTTTTATTTCCGTTGCAAAATATCAAGTTTCAAATACTTTCTTGGAATACTCGGAGCGGAGTTGTTGAGTCGGCAACCAAATAAAATTGTGTAATTTAGCCCTTCTTTCTTATTCGCTTGGCGCTCGGTGTGCTGTTGTAGGCAAATTTTAATAATGCTTACAGTGTAGACCGCGCTGCTATTTCACGCCATTGAATCCTTGTGTATATTTCGCCCTCCTATAGAAGTTGCGGTCCAAACGTTTCTTCTATTTTGTCTTTATTTGCGTACGGACCTTTGTTTTGTTCACATAGAGTTGTTTCAAAAACTTACTGAAGGTAAGTGTAGTTAATTTTTTACAACAAAACTACGTCCGTCACGAGGAAATAATGATTGCAAATTCTACATAGTTTTATATGGAACAATAGATTAAAAATTAAAAATATTTTATAGGTAAAAAAGGTACCGTTTATTTGATGATACGACTAAATTAAAATCTCAGTCAAGGATTTTAATTTAAACGCAAAATCACTGGGGGAATTGAGATTTTGAATATAAATTGGCGTGATTAATGATTTCAACTCATTCTCTCTGAAAGCTTACTGTGCCAATAAGTGTCTTGAGAGTGGAACTTACAATGAGAAATTTTCATTCAGCCTAATCCAAAACTTTTAGCTGATTAAAACGTGAGTAATGTACCTAAAACCCTATTCCATTGACAAATGTGGTGTACCTAACCACATAGGTCCTCAGTTGCCAGAAACTTGAACAGATGATGCTTTTAGTGTTGGTTCTGCTAGCATTTGGTGATCGTTAGTGGTGCAAGGATTATCATGAGCAAAATATTTTATGCCTACATTTATGTAAGAGCCGGAAAATCTTAGAATCTGTTAAGTTATTTCTGCATTGTTCGCAGTGAACGGATAAAACAATTGTTTGTGAGCATTGTGCACTCTCCATACATAGTGTAATTTAATAGGTCATGTTATTTCATGAAAAGTTTCTAAGCTAGAAGCCAAGAGAGCGAGTAAGATGTTTTCCTTGTTCGCACTCAGAATTGGCTTTGATTTTACTTTAGCCGGCATTGATATTTGAAAGCTAATATTGAACGGTTCTTGCGACAAACTTCGGGATAGGAGACAATGAAACGTTCAGGGATTGCGTGACTCGCTGGGTAAGCCTCGAAATACTTGTCTGTAGTTCCGTCCTTTGCCTACAGACCGTATCATTTCTATTACTCAACTGAGCTTCTTGCTTGAAATTCAAATGTTGATTTTTCATAACTCAAGTTGGCTCTCAGCGCTGTACTACTATTGTATCCGTATATATATAGAGATCAGGTAGGTATCATAAACGTAGGAAACTTTTCAACTTTATACTTTATAATAAAAATCGTAAGTACAAAATAAAAAGATGGCTTAAATATAAAGAAGCGTCTCAAGAAGTTCGACAATGACCTATAACAATTCGAAACACAAGTTCTGTCGTAGCTCGTGCAATGAACCAACAACGGTGACCTACAATCGTGTCACCGAACAAAAGAACAGTCAGCAATGTTACCACCGTACTTTACGAAGCAAGTCTCAGTAAATTTGCCCTGAACGATCTAAGAGGTCTGATAACGCGACGCAAAAGCGTCACGCGAAACAAGGCCGCGAAATAATCAGCGTTCATAACTTATGATAGGCACTCGTGGCTTCGTACCCACTGACTCTGACTATCCTCTTAAGAATTCTATACTACTTATTACTAAAGTATGAAAATAAATTAAAAGCCTTTGAACTTTTGAAACTATGTACCTATCTTGGTTAACACTAACGTCATTTATAACGGTGATTCAGTAAAAAACGCCTTGTATTCGTATTGTGCAATATTTTTATTGAAACTCAATGTTTTCTAAAGGAAGACTAACTAGTTTTTGTTTTGTTGATCTAAGTGTTAAACCTTATTTTTAGGGTTTTGCCATCGGTTGCAAAACCCTTATGGGATCACTTTGGGTCTGTTTTGTGTTTTGAATCCATAATATCTCAGAAACTACTGCAGCTATTGACTTGGAAATTTAAAATAATAATACATATTTATAGAAAAATAAATGAAAATAAAAGAAAAATCAAAATGAAGATTTTCCATACAAATTTTGAAATTAAAATTTTTAATGGGACGTACAAAGTCGAAAGTGGTATTAAATGAAAGGTACTCATTTGTAGATTTCAAAATAGTTTTTGAAATTTTGGTAGATTTTATGCTTTTTAAAATATTTTGAAAAAGGTCGAAAAATTGACCATTCCCCCGCCCTATCTCCGAAGATTGCAGAGTGATTGATGTAAAATGCACTAAACGTTTTTAGATATAGGTCTATATTTTACAGGAAAAATATAGAGAAGTCTGTAAATATAATACTTACTTTTTGAAATATGGTCAAAAAACTAATTTTCATACAATGAGGGCTATTTCATTGAGAGTAATATCAAATCAAAGGTACGAATTTTGACAATTCAAAACAGGTTTTGAAAATCGTCTAAGTTTCATACTTAGTGAAATAGGTTGAAAAAAGCCGAAAAAAAATTGTAGGTACCAATGCACTTACCTACCCACTAATCTCTGTAGTAACTGATATAGTAGTTCCACAGCGCACCAAAACCGTTGTTCTCAAAATTTTTGAGAAGAGATAATGTATCCTAGATAATCCACACAGTATCATTTACCCACAAGCTAAGCAAAGCTTGTGTTATTGGTATTACTACGATAGCTTTCATACTTAATAAAGTATCATATTAGATGATTTATTTTTGTGTACAGAAAAGGACTAGAACACCCGAACAAATTATCTGAAGATCCTACAAATATTAGTCCCGAGGCAGGAATCAAACCGCAACCTCCTGCATTGTAAGCCCACCGCGCCAAGAGGTCGTCATATATACGCACCTACCTAAACGACAAAAGTTCAAAACCCTCGGCGCGCGAGTTACACTCGCACTTGTCGTACTTGTTTTCCATGGATCTGGTTTTACAATGATATAATCTTTGTATGGAATGTATTTATAACATTCCATAGAGTATCATCAAAAAAAATCTTTTTCATAAAAGCATTTTGAGTTTATATTTAGCTGACTGTGACCCGACTATATCAGTTTCTTGCGCCTGGAAAATTCCAATAATGCCAACAGCACTCGTAACTTTGAATGACTGTATAGCTTAATACCTGTTCCTTCTTTTAAATATTAAAGTAAAAAAGGTGTTACTTTTCGTCATTTGGACTTTAACAGAATATATGTAGTAAAAATATATAATGTAAACGCCTTGTAGATTTTATTAAGAAACTGTTCATCAGTTTTATGGACCCTAAATTTGTGGTGGTAGGAAACTGCCCGGGGGCATGCGACAATAAACTGGCTGGCTGGTGACACCGCGACAATGAAGGACTACCTTGATTGCCGCACTCCTAATGGAAATCAAATATTATTAAATCCTGCTAATCCCAGATAATACTAGCTTCTTAGCTTGAACAAACAATTATAAGCCGCTGAAATATTCACAATGTTTGTCTTAGAGAATTTACAGCGAGCAAATAAATTATTTAAAAACTTTTACAAAATTTCTTCCACTTGTGAATGCTTACAAAACTGTATCGGATGTGGACTTTTTCTTTGTGTAATTCTTAAGAAAACTTAAGCCGCACTGGGGCTCAGGTCGGAATCTTAACAAAACGTTCACCTCGTTGGGCCATTCTTATGGTAATTCGGCCTCACTGTCACGCGACCTTCTGTCCACACCCCGATAATATGCAAATTGGACCCGTCTATAAGGTGACCTGAAAATACTTCCTCATTAGGCACGTTTTGTCTCCCAATCTATTAAAGGTCGGCTAACTTGCCCTTCGTTTCAGCAATAAGATATATTTTTTAATTTAAGTATCGCTCGATCAAAACACGAAGCTCGATATCTCATGTTGCGCCACACAAACAGCAATACTTTTTCAGTTTTGTTAACAAAAAGGTTTATTTAGCTGTAAAACTTCGAGAGCCATTAGAGTATTAGGCCTTATTTTCCCAGTATATGAAGGTTTTTACTGCAATAAACTTTCTGACAAGCCATTTGTGGCCGGAAAGTGTTCGCTGAAATTAATCACATGACCCGCAACAGGGCTCGCTCAGTCCATAGCCCACCGCCGCCGTGCCACTCCACTCCTGATAACTTCTTTATTTTGTTTCACAATTAATGCACCCTTGCTTTCGCTTGACGTAACAAATTGAAATGAAACAGTCACCTGAAAGATATCTTTATAGTTTTTGAAACTCGTCTTGAAGGCAATTTAAACGTGCTAATTAAAATTCACAAATTGAAGTTTTCTTTGTTCTTTGTAGCAAAATCTCACAGTTTATTCAGCGAGACGTAAAATTTAACGAATCAAAGCTAGTCGTGTCAGGCACACAGCGATTTAGCAGCGCGTCTTATTCAAACTAACTCGCAATTGTTAATTTTGCTTTAGTTAATAGTATGCATCTGAAGAGTCACGTATTTAATTCAACTCCAACTCAGCTGAAATAGAAAATAAAGCTATTGATGTTAACGCTGAAGTTCATTTCGTTTGCACATTTCATCAAAGAAACAGCGAGAAAAGGTTTTATCAATTTCATGCCGACGCTCTAGCCGTTGCTCTCAGACGTTTTATCAAAAGTCCCATTGTCCGGCCATGAAATTATTACAAAGTGTCCCTGAGCTTTCACATTTGACATTATTCTTACAAATTGATAAAGAAGGCTGAAGTCAGGAACCCAAATCAAATAAACCGGATTAGGTCATCGCTTTACGGCGAGTGGAAGTGGCGGGTCATCTCGGAGGAAGCAATTCTCGTGGTCGTAGATTGAATGCAAAATTGGATGAGATCCCACTGTTTTTACTGTATAGACCTCGACGTTGTTAGGTTCAACATCTCCGCGTTTTATTTCGCCGAGGGCGCAAGCTCTTTGAATGGTTTGATTGAATGTGACAATAGTTATCGTTACTGACGCCCCGACCGCTTTGGGGTTTCTTGTTCGTCCGTTTTCTCGGAATTTTATTTTGTCCATATTGGTTGTTTGACCCCTGATTCTGCTGAGAAGTTAATACTATTTTGCGACAGCGATAACGCTATTGTGTTGTTCTTTTCACAATCCATGCCGTTTTGTTTTGATTCTATTTGTTACAAACTTCGGAAATTGGCATTCGTATAACGAATTTCAAAATGTAAAATAAACAGTTTCTGTTACGAGTACCCAGTGCGCAGTAGGATGTAATTGGCTTGCCTTGGTCTATAGAGGGGTCAAGTGGCAACCTGTATAGGCCATCGCTGCAATGTTTCCCCGTTATCCCCGTATTCATTCCGAGATCAGCTTTACTTCGGTTTGATTACACTAACTGAATTTGCGAATGTACCGTTTTTATGAGGTTTGCTGAGTTTTAGAAAAGTTAATTAAATATAAGAAAGACAAATAAACTTTTACTAACATTATAGGAATGGTGCAAAAACGAATACATTTTTGTTTCATAAAAATCTCAAAAGCTAGTTGTTTGTTTAGAAAATGAACAAATCTGGACCAACAATGCTGTTTGCGGATATATTGGAAACTCTTTCTAAGTCGACAAATTCCTCACACGCGAGACTTACAAAAGGGGAACGGGCTCAAAGGCGTGCGTTATTCTTCGGATCGCAACTACTCCTACAGAATAACCTACCGATTTGGTACTTACCCACCTTTATATAAATCAGTGTTCAATATAACAGTGAGTTGTCAGAATTTTATATTATCAAAAATATTTAAAAAATATTAAAACTTTGTTTATTTTGTTGCACATTACAAACAAAATAAATAATATCAAATCAATTGAATACGAAAAAAGTGGCCAACACTCAGCGAACGCTATGAACCACCATAGCATCCGCTGAAAAGAAAATCCTGCCGTAGCCCTGGTTTTTCACCTAAACCAGAATTAACGCGTGTGCCGCGCGACGCATAACACATTCAGATGAAATCGAATAATATAAATAACATAATAATAAAAAAGAGTCACCCTACTAAATTTTACAATAAAACAAAATTTAAGACATTTACAAAATATAAAACATTTGCATAGCTAACTTTTTGATTTTTATAAATTATTAGATGTAGGTACTGAGACCTAGAACGGCTGATTTCCGTGTTGGTCAGATCTCGTTGCAATAAGATATTAAGCAAATCCTAGAAAATTATCAACACATCAACAGAAAATATCGTATCAAAGAACTACCAAATAATACTCAGCCATGTATTCAAAATTATTGCTTACGCAATTAATGATAATTTATCTACTTGGGAACAATAAATTGCCTAAGTTTCGTACATACTTCTTGATAATGTTACTAAGTTTTGTCAGTACCATAGGAACTCCGAAGCGGTTATTTTTTTTTATATTTTTGTATTGCTTTAGAGGTTGCATTTAATATGACGTCTAAAGTCCCAGTTTGGCTTAGCTGTGGGAAATATATAGTAAGTAATTAAAAGATATGGTCCAAATTCAGAGAAGCCGGTCAAAAAGTCCGTCTAACTGCTCTGCATCAATCATAAGCGCGCCGCAAATGTCTATATTAATTCTGCAGTGCTTTATTTGGAAACTTTGCACTCGAAATAATTTTCCACTGCGAGCTGACGGTTAGTATTTGCTTAGTTTATTTTTCTCCGTAGAAGGGCCCTACACAGTTGAACACACAGACGTACTCTGTAGCGAGCCGCTTCGTTGCGCATTCCCGCACACCAAAGCTAATATAAAACTGTATGTGACGTACTTTACTACTGTAGTCTTTTGACTATAAATCCCAGAAATCCTTTTAAGAGGATGGGGTAAGGGTAAGTGGTTACTTGAATTTCACAAACGACCGCTCCTTAATGGTAAGTATGATATATTCGAATGTTAGGCTTTTTTCTGTTTTAAAGTTGATATCTCACCTACCTCCGACATTGTCATAACGATAAATAATCATTACCATATCAGCTATAGTATCTATAATATATCATGGCGTCAAATAAAACATACACTCGAACTTGCCTAGTTTCGAAACAAACATACAGTTTTCTACGAGTAGGCACAACAAATTCTTTTTTATTTTCATATACTCGTCGTCGGCTGAGAAGAGAACGATTAACGAGAACCCGTATGCCATTACCCAATTTCCCTGAGCAGGTTACAGCCATAATTCTTGCAGGTCTTTCGGGATGCGCTGCTATTTTTTCATAAAAAAACATTTTATGACGCATGGCCGCCATAAGTCTACAAGAAAGAGCCCAGACCTGGATCCTTGTAATTAGACGCTGTGAAGATTTATGTCCCGAAATTTTCCGAATTCTTTTAATTTTTCGGCCGCGACACGTGCTTCTTTCCACAAGTTATTCTTTTAATTTCGTGCTCTCAGGGGACTTTTAGTTGGACGTAAGGAGAATCGGTGTCAGAATTGTTTATGTGGTGTTGATGACTGCAATTAGGGAACTATTTCCTTTGAGGCGGAAAAAGGCAAGCAAGTGGGTACATGTAAGCATCGTGTTTATTTGGGTCCGCTTTATTTGGTCCGTTCCCCGGGGCCCGCTCCATGTATCACTGCAGACGTCAGCCCAGGGTTAATTGTCTACGTGCGTTTTCAGCTGAATTCGTCACGTTCAGCAGTCGCCACCCCCCCGCGCTCCCCGCCGCCGCAGCTCTAACAAACGTGATTCGCCAAATCGAACTCCAATACGTACTGCCTTATTAAACAGTTCGCTTCGTTCGCTATCATACCTCTTGTAGATTCTTTATCCTCGTATTGATCCATAAAATATAAAAGTAATAAGTGTCATAACTCGTATGGAAATATCGTATTTACCCGTGGGTAACAAATATGATAAATGTTGTTGGTAGAGTACCGTTTGCGCGGATATTAAATTCTTCTTTATTTGTTCTGAGACATTAATTAGTCCATTTTACTAGGAGAAGTTTGTTCGAGTGACGAAACTTTCTGATGCAATCGTAATGTCCTTTTAATATGATTACTTTAGAAGCCGTCTTTTCTGGTTTAAGGGGGTTGTTTTGTGATACCAGTGTTTCCTTGTACCCTTTCCAATTTAAGCAATGATGAAAAATAAACAGGAAAATTATGATTGCTACTCGTCATCCCCTAAAGTCATGCATATTTAATATACTCGTATGTATGAAAGAACTGACCTAACATCTAAAGCTTTTTAACATACATATTAAAACCTTCGCCATAAAAGCGTCTGGCCATGTTACAAATATTTCACTCAGAACACACGTTTGAATTTACGGGCTGTGAATCTATATAGAGAGTATTTTTAACTAGAAACCGGGCTCGTTTGAGTCATGAAACCAATCTCGTTGATATATCCATTAGCCAAATAGAGAGTCGACTCCATCCTTCACAAAACAAATGTGGGTATACCGCGTATAAAGGTGCAAAAATTGTTTCATTCTCACTTCTGTGACATGAATCGTTTCGTAACGTACCTTTAGTACCCTTTTCAAATGAAATGGTGGATGAAAGCGTAATGAAGGCTTTTATGCAATTAACCGGATGTACTCGTATATTGAAACATCACAAATTGATGAAGGAAATACGTAGGTAGATGAATTTTTTGTGCAAATTTAATATTATGAGTACCACCATGCCCTTACAAATGGAACGATTCCTAAAGCTTAAGAACGGTGTAGCGTTCCAAATTTTGTAATACTTTTTGTCAATAGGTAATAAAGTTGGAAGATATCACTGGAATTAATTAAATATCGTGCCAAAATTTAACTTAAGTTTATTTGAAAAAAACAAATAATCAATTAAACACAACCAACCGTGTTTAAGTTGACCATATTAAATTATAATGCTGTACTTTATAAATTGTATAATTAACAGCGTTTTTCGATGCACGCAACAACTCACTTTCATTTACAAACAATCGTTAGCAAAAAATTGCTGACGGATATCGCGGTGTTAGCCGCCGCCTGCTAACCGGCTACTTTACGCTAGTAATAATACATGTGGGATAAGATTAATATTGAAATATAATTGCATGCAGCAGTCCACAGCTGCGGTTCTTGTGCGCGCAACGTATTATTATGGAAATAGTTTTCAAACTTGACCAGGTCAGCGTTCTTTGTTACAATGCAAGTGCTACTCAATCGGTATAAAAAAGAGAGCTATTTTTAAACACCAATTCAGCTTTCGACTCAGACCTGATACAGTTGTGTTTTATTTTTACAGTTTCATTCTTCCGCGTGCCAGTTTACTATCGATGAAAAATTGAAATTGCGAATCGTAAATGTACTTTTGATCCCCTGAGGCGAATGGAAGTTCGGAAACGTTCGCAAATCAAAATATTGTTTCAGCGTATTAGAAAAAGGAAGCAAACGGTGAATGCGCGCGACGTTCTGTTCTTGAAATATAAAGAGGTTGAATAAAATGCTGTTCGGAGCAACAGCTATCGCTCAGTGGAATGGCTATCTGCATTTTATACTTTCGAGGGCATCAACGCCCGACACTTTATTCCTTTACTTTGTATGTACGGGTTCGGATCTGATATAGGTAGAACGAGGTGCTTTCACATTGTTTATTTATCGGATCGTGCGCGATGAACGATTGTATTGAATTTTATATGCATTGGAGCTTGCATTATTCCGATGTTTTAGTAGTGATCCTATAAATCCTATTAATATTATGGCTCCGATTGTTTGGATGCGGTATTATTTTTGAATATTTGCTACTCAATCACAAACGATTCATAAATTAATAGAACTCTGGGGATTTATCACGTTCTACCTCTACATATTAGGTAGGTACGCCAACAGCAGCAGATGCCCACTGCTGGGGTTTTAACATAATAACAAGAGAAATATTTGTGCCATTCTTAGAGCAAGGAAATTGTTGGGATATTGTCAATAAATAGGTAGGTACTGCACAAATAAATTAAACAAAGAAAAATAAAGAAAATTCGAGTCAAGTAAGTTTGTCAAACTTACTAACTTTTTAAAAAAGTAAAAAGGTAACCACGAGGCGGTCACTTCAGTTACTTTATTTATAACGTTTTTACAGGTCCGTTCTTAAATATAATTTGATATTGTATAAATATTTATGCTAAGGTATTGCAAAAATAAAATTATTGATTGTCAAACATCCACTGACCGCGCCCATGGTATTGACGTTGGAGCCCTTATACCTAATTAAATTTATTTTATATTTATTATTTATTTTTTGTTGTTGGGGAAATAGTGTCATATTTCAATTGTCTACCATTATAGTTCATGAGATACAGCCTTAACAAAAGTAGAGCAATATTAGCCAAAAAATCAAGGTTTTTTTATATCTTTATATTACCCCCTTATTTATTTTTATCACTTTGTTGCTGTAGCGGCAAAAGAAATACAAATTCTGTGAAAATTTTGACTTCTTTTACTGTTCAAGAGACAGCCAACGGACAGATGAACAGACAGACAGCGCAGGCTTAGCAATAGTCCCGTTTTTACCGTTTACGTAAGAAACTCTAAAAAAAACAATAACAATTTGGATCCCGTAACCAAATGATCAAATATGCCGTTTGATTTGTTCGGCGTAACAGAACGTGACAGAAACTTGGAGCAATCTATCGGGGACAACAGTCCGTAGAACGGTCACAGTCGTGCGTAATTTAAAGAACAAACAAGCCCCACAACTTGATTTACGTGGAATGCAACAAACTTTGTCCGTTGCTCTAACTAATTTGCCGCTGACAGTACCGTAGCGTCTGTAACCCAACATCTAAGTTTGACGACCTTTATGCTCAGTGGGACGAAGGACCGGCTTAGACAGGAGTTTCGATTCAATAAATAATAAATATTTGTACTATTTGCAGATTTTATTCTAGGTGTTTTCTAATTATGAAAAATTTTATATATTGTCTTAGATATATCAATTATCTAGTACCTATAACACATGCTATGCTAAGAGGAGGCTGTGTGAATTCCCTAGCATTATTAGCATTAGGTATATTATTACTAGCATCCACCGGCGGTTTTGCATGCGTTTTTCCGGGATAAAAACTATTATGTTAATCTAAGTCTAGAACTACGTCCATGCCAAATTCCAATCTTATCCGTTTCAATAGTTTTGTCGTGAAGATGTAACGAAACATATACTTACATACAAAATTTAGAATTTACAATATTAGTGTGATATTTATGTAACTCCCTTTGAAGGATCTAAATGAAAACGTGCCAGATTCAAAATTCCAACACAACAATGAAAAGTAATGTATTAGATGTCGCTTTGGTTCGTACAACAAAGGCCTCCAAAAACCTCAGCCAGATGAGTTTGGCTCAAGTAAAGCGTTATCAATCCCAGTTAATCCTGTCTTGTATTATTGAATAAATTCACTCCCCCGGTACTTTTTTCATCTCCCATTGACTCAATGTATTGGAAAAACCCAGATGATTCGCAATGTTTTGTTCGGCCCGCTTAGTATTCAATAACACAATCCGTATTATATATATGTATGGATAACGATCGTTTGATACGTAGGATAGGATGTACCTACGTATAAGTAAGGGTGGCGGGTTAGCGGGTGTTGGTTTAATTTTGTTAATTTTTTGTCTTTTACAAGGAATAACACTCACGTAAAAGTAATTTAGCGCCACTCGTACACCACACCTTTCTTGACTTTTCTATTGTATATATGTGTCTAACCCAAGAAACCTAAAATTCTACAAATCCAGCCGAATGTTAAATGCAAAAAATAAAATATTTTTAACTTAAATGTACTAATTTGTGGAAAAATTTACTTCTGTTCACTTACACACCAAACATTGTATTATTGTAGAATTTGAGTAGGTATATACAAAATTTTGAGCTAAATATGAACATTTTCGCAAATACTTTCAAAATACAATGCAATCAAAGTTGGCTTTATTAAGAAAATAAGTAAGTTGTATAGTAATATTATTAAATAAGTTGGTTTTATCATGGGAACAAAACTCGTAAAACAAAAAAAAAATGTTTTACGATTTTTTAAAAATTAAATTTTCTGCCGTTTATTTCGTTGTCGAACGTAGAAAAAAATAAGAACCACGAAAATATTTGATTTTCGCACCACCCCATGACGGTCAACCTTAATAGGGATTATTTCGGTTATGGTACCTACGTGTTATGCTTATTATAGGGTGTCAGAGCAAAGGTCAACTAGAACAGTGACTGTTATTGTTATAGCAACAGCGTATGCATCGGATCCTAGGAGTATCTTCTAAGAGACACAAAAATAAACAAAACACTACATATAAATAAAATGCTTAGATCTTGAAAACTATGCAACGGATTTTGAAGCAGTTTTTTATAGATAGAGTAATTCAAGGGGAGGTTTATATGTATATTATGCATTAGTATCAGCATTGAATCCGTGCGAAGCCGGGGCGACCCGCTAGTAAATAATAACAAGGCGGAAGGAATTTTATGGTTACTTATGTCTAAGAACTTATATATTGAACATACTACATATTTAAGCTTGTCAGCATAATGCTGAGCCCGATAATGTACCATTATTTTATTATTCTATGTTTATAATTTAGTACCTACTTACTTAACATCCTATTCATTAGTTTTTTCTTTTGACGATGAAATTCATTCGAATAAACTGGTCTGGGGGGACTAGAATTATTTGGGATTCAACGCCCTGAGACGTGACGTATTACCCACCAAATCCTCTTCTCTCTCTTTATTTATATTCGTTATCACCTACTACGTTCGTTAGTATTATGTTTAGTAGTATAAAAATAAATCTACTGTAAGTATATTTTTTTGCAATTTTCCAATCTTATAAGTTCAGGCAATAAATAGTTATTCTATTTTATTTAATTCACGACACACATGGTTATTGTTATCCAAACTAATCGCTTAGGTACCTACTAAGATTTGTTAAGGTTCAAAGCTTTTATAAGAAAAAATATCTAAGTAGAATAAACAGCGTAAAGATCTTCAGGACTTAAGTCTGCTGGGAGCTTTTCTCTATGACAGTCTCAATGTGCATTTTCTTAGAAGTTCTAGTAAGTAATTTCAAAGCAACATTAGAAAAATACACATGAGCAGCTTGCTTAGTGTCTCTACATAGGTTTTCAAACTTCATGCGATTTCTTTAGTTGGATATTTCCTAGTTGGAGTCCCTTAGTTGGATAACTCCAGTCGCCATGTATCTATTCTCGCAGGTGGCGCTAACTGCCGGCGAGGCACGGAAACTGTCGACGAGACACCGGAGTGCCTACAAACCATACAATATAGCTTTCACGGCTTGCTGATGCGCATACTGGGGAGCTTTTACCCGCGAAAACAGAAAACTACACCGAGAATTGTATTTTTCTGAATGTGTTTTGTTATGAAATTTAGTATTGTTCAGATGTGATTTTTATACAATGGAATGAATAAATTCATAAAAACAGTTTTATAAAACAAGTATTATTATGCTCTTGTCTGGTTTTATTAACAGAGAAATGTTGATTGAAAAGATCCTTAAACCCATTTATGGTTATTTTTGAACTGAATGAATATAATAGTAAGGGATTGCGACGATACAAGATAGGTTAGTTAACATGATTTAAATTCTGTTTTGATTGCTCTGCAAGACAAGTATTATTATGTTCTAGTCTGGTTTTATTCAGAGAGAAATTTTGATTGAAAAGATCCGTTTACACATATACGAATACATAATATTTGCACTGAATAGCCTGAACTTAGGAACTGGAGAGATTGCGACGAAACATGGTAGGTTGGTTAGCATGGTTTAAGATCTTTTTTTTTTGCTCTATCTTCAACGTCCTAGATACTTTGACCATGATCAAGCCAAAGAAGCAGGAGAGCGGGGGCTAGATGGTACAATTTTAGATTTTTTGATGGGGAAATCGAGACAAGAAGTCTTCTAATAATGAAACTATTTTATAGTAAAGGACATATCCATTGATCCATTAGAATTGATAGTTGGGATGGATATCATATGAATTAGTTTAAAAATGATCATAAAAGCACTTTAGCTCGACAACATTGTAAAGGTCAGTGATAATAACCAGCTGTATAAAATGATGGTCAGAGCTTGCTGATGAAGTATGAAAGGGAGCCTATACACAGCAGTGGATGATGATAATGAGTTAATACCCGTGGGGTTGAAAATAATAATGATGTTTTACTATGCGTCGATATTTTTTAGTACATTGCGCTTTGCAAATGAGATTCCAAAATCGGGTCTTAGCTTAAGCAGCAATAACTCGGTACAAACCGCAGCTCCAGCTAACGGTAATACCCCTAAGCCAACATCCTCCCGGTTACACCTGCCGCACTCCAAATACTTAATTTGCAAAGCTGGTGACCTAGTTTTTTTGTGAAAACTAACTCTGATCCAAACTGGTTGGTAATCATGTAAGCTTGTATCCAGCGTCGGTTGAGACTAATGTTAAGAAAGATCTTGAAGGATGTACGGATTTAACGGAAATTATGGGATACGATAAGGTTTTCTTTTATAAGCACTTACCTCTTGATAAATACGGAAGTGGTAACTACCGTTATCGGCGTCACCTGTATTAAATAATTAATTTGCTTAATCATAATCATTATAAGTAAACCTTTTCTGTGGCGAGAAAATAAATTATTATTATTAAGGCGCTGTTAGAGACAATGTTTAGATATTTCAGGAGGTGAAGCAGGGGAAGTGGTGCACGTAGCTCCGCCCCTACGCGTTGACAGCAGCGCGTAGCCTTATTCTGGCGCGGCATCCGTATTCTGTTCACCGAATGGGAAATCCCGGGATGAAAAACCGGGATTTCAAAATAAATTTTGCATTTGAGTGATGATTGTGACTTACTACATATAGTTAAAAATCTTTTGAATTGAATTATATTTATAATCTATAATAATATTATAAAGAGGAAAGATTTGATTGTTTGTTTGAATTGAATAGGCTCAGAAACTACTGGACCAATTTGAAAAATTCTTTCACCATTGGAATCGTTGATGTTCCCCGATGAACTTAGGCTATAGAATATTTTCAAAAAGTTAGGGATCCGCATGAAAAATTCAATAATCAAACCGTGCATCCAATTCTTTTTTAACCGTGTGTATTCTATTCTTTTTTTATTATGGCTCCGCTGCTTGCTTCCCTACGGCCAGTGTCAGTTATGGAGTGTCGAGTCAATGTCAAAAACACTAATGCTGCTCAAAAAGTTAGGGATCCGTATGAAAACTGTAAAACCCAACATGTTAGTGTGTAAAACTTCTGAAATTTTGGGTTTTTGTCCACCGATCCCGGGATCAGATTTAATTGGCCACTGATACCGCCAAGGTTTATCCACCGATACCGGGATCGGTTTCCAATGAAAAACGATTAAATATTTTTATCCACTGATCCCGGGATCCGTGGCTACAAAAAATTACTTAAAATAGTTTTGGAAACGGATCCCGCTTGTAGTGTTTAGAAGTTTGAATTAAAACAAATGTATATTATTGCATTATGTTATATTGATCAACGGTAAATTATTTTAATAAATATCTAAAATCACAGGAATCATCACATAATTATTACTCTTACTAAACGAGAATTGTTTTATCATAACTTTGTATTGCTAGCATAAATAATTATTTTCTCTTTAATTTAAAACTTAAACATTTATTATTAATGGAATTGGACTCTAGTTAAACTTCATTTAATCTATACTAATATTATAAAGAGGAAAGATTTGTTTGTTTGTTTGTTTGTTTGTATGTTTGTTTGTTTGTTTGAATTGAATAGGCTCCGAAACTACTGGACCGAGTTAAAAAATTCTTTCACCATTAGAATCCTTAATTTTACGTGATGAACATAGGCTATATAATATTTTCAAAAAAGTTAGGGATCCGCATGAAAAATTAAATAATTGAACCGTGGGCGTCAGAATAGAAAATGAGGTTGTATAGCGCACGGTGCTTGCTTTTTCTCTACGGCCAGTGTCAGTTTTGGAATGTCGAGTCAATGTCAAAAACCCCAATGCTGTTAAAAAAAGTAAAGATCCGTATGAAAACTGTAAAACCCATCGTTTTAGTGTGTATAATTTCTGAAATTTTTGTTTAATACCCGTGCGAAGCCGGGGCGGACCGCTAGTATAATATAAAATAAGTGATTTTAGATTTTTATTAAGATAATTTGCTGTTGATGCTGCTGCTGATTAAGTAATGTTTTGTAGCTACGGATACCGGGATCAGTGGATAAAAATATATTTAATTAAGTAGTAATAATTATTTTACATTTCATCAAAAGTTAGCTGTCTGCTACAACAGGGCATGTTTTCTTCATTGACATTTGCAGAAAGAAATTAAAAAATAAACAAAGAAACGTGACCTATCTCTGTAACAGCTCGCGGCTGACTGGCGTGATACTGCCAAACGCGTGACAGTAGTTCTTTGCGCAAGACAAATAAAGTTGAAAATGGCGTTGCGTTTGATTTTAGTTGAATCTCTTGTTCGACAATGTGAAAATTATTTATCGGTTTTAATTTAATTTAAAAAGAAATACACCAGTAAGTTAAAATCTTTATACATATTTCTCTAGATGATAAAATTACCTTTCTTACAGTAACAAAATTAAAAAATGTTATCACTCAAAATATTGAGCAATTCGAGACGAAAAAGTATTTTCGTGTTCTTTCTTGCGATTTGTTTTTCAAGTTCCTAGATGATTTTTATGAAATATTTTTGTATAAGTCTTTTGTCCATACACTTGACTATACACTGTATTTTTTTTGGGCTTGTAATATGTCGCAGTAAGCCTAACTGAGCGACGAAAAAGTGGACGTTTTACGACTTCTGTCTTAGGATAGCGCCTTAATCATACAGCACCTAACAGATTTGTTAAACTGATAATATCAATAGCTTTAAAGTTTAATAGAATTAACCTCACGTCATTATTATCATAATCATTTCAGTACTCATATCATCAACTGCTGGGTTTACCTTCATTTCTTGCCACCCTTTGTCATGTGCCTTTGACATGTGTGCCTTATTACTTTGACTAAATCGTCAATTCAATGCACTTTTGTAACTAACATCCCCAAAAAAGTCTATAGAGAAGGTCAATAAAAATTACGGTAGAGATCGTATGAAAAGAAAATAGGGAAAGACTTTTGAATTGAATAAAATTAAGCTTATATACTATAAGTATAGAGTATAAGTTTGTCTGTTAAATGAACGGCAGGTGGTGAAAACCGCCGTACGGAAATTGCCGCCGCCCGGTCGGTCTCGCGGGGAACTTGGCACTCGCTCGCACCGCCCATACGGGCACCCCTGTGCTGTCAAGGAAACACAACCATGGTAGAATGAGCAAATATGTCTTAGGCGAGATCTTTAAAAGAACTTTTATTTTGAAAAGGTACCTACTCGTTTTTCGCTGTCAACGTTCTTTCTCGAGTGACCGTTAGGCTGCATTTAGTGCTCGACCGACGGTGAGCGCTGACGTCGGTCGAGCGTAGCTGTATCAATGAAAACGTATGAACGACTACAGTGCAGCGCTGATGAATTCCTACGCGCGTACAGCTACGTCGCGCTGACGAAAACCGTCGGTCGAGCTCGTCGGTCCGGCGTGCGTCGGTCGACTGACGCGCTAGTCGTTATACGGGCGCGTTTAGTGCTGCGCTGACCGAGCAACCGACCGTACGCGCGTACGCACTATCGCGAACAAAATGAAAATGAAAATTTTTCCTCGTATTGTCGCAATTTCGAATACCTACAATGTACAAAATTCTCCTTCAATTAGCCGGTCTACAATTATTGGGTGCACATAATATCTTCTCCGTTTTTTGTGCCGTAATCGCTTGTGTAAATAGTAAGCACATATTATTGAGTTAACAAATGGATTCATTTTTCGTCGCAACTGCACACGTTTGGCTACGTTTGCCGTCAGTTATGCACTAAACGCTTTTTCACGACCGACGGTCAGGACGTACGGTCAGCGCGTACGGTACGCGCTCACCGTCGGTCGAGCACTAAATACAGCCTTAAGATGGGAGTAGTTTTCGGGGACTGTGGTTTAGAGTATTTTCAATCAGTTTCACGACGTAGACTGGTAGGCCGAATGGACCAAACTACACAATTCATGCCGTGAAAAGTAATCTTCAACCCTATCTCCACCCCACGGTAATATCTTATAAGTGTATTAAACATAAATCGAGCTGGGTTAGTGAGCCGTGATCAACTATCGCGAGTGTCTAGAGAATCCATCTACCTTCACCATAGTCCGCGGTGTAACCTGTGCTCTGTTTAATTGTTGCCTAGCACAGAAACAATTAGGTAGCAACCTGTACGCTCAGGTGAGATTAGTGCTTAGAACGCGAGAATAGAATGTAATTAAAGTAAAAGATTATGGCAACATGAATAAGACAGCCCGAAGACTATAGTCATGAGATTTTTAATCGGCTGATACCTAGTTTGGTTGTAACAACGATATAAATTATGAATTTTTACAGGGTAAAATCTTTCTTAAAAAGAAAATTGCAATATAACTTCTGACTTCTGACTGCAAAGTCTAGGGCCAAATGGGGCCCTAGACTTTGCAGTCCATACAATAAAGCAAATGTTTATTTTGTACATAGTATTAGGTGTTTACTTCCATAAGTTTTACGTAGAAGTTTTATTATAGTAATTTTTTGAAGTAAATAAACGTTTTTTTTTTGTCCTTTTGATATCAGTTTTCACTTTGAAAAATTTACATATACAAGGAAATAATTTGCAATTTGTGATTGCGGTTCATTAGCTCAAGTAAAGAAATGACTGAGATACCTTTAGCTTGTTAGTTGTTCATTCTGAAGTGAAGAAAAACCCAATATATCTGTCTCTTTTATCCTTTAGAAGCTATTGTGATATTTTGTGGTACTTAACCCTTGTCATAAACTACTTGAAGCCGCGTTCATAACACGAAATTCCCACATTTTCACAGGTTTCCTCTTGAAGCTGAGCTGTTTCGAGGGATAAAGCGGCGAAGAGATTTTAAAACGCAATATAATCACATCCTTATTTATTTCTAACATCTCTAAAAACCACCTAATTAAACCAACCCACATATGATCAAAAAACCGAAATAATACAAACAACCAAATCTTTGTTGAGTCAAAGAACAGCATAAAAGCTTTGATAATATAACGTTGGTTCTGAAATAAACAAGCACAAATGAAAAGGGCGGCCACCCTAACGGGGTAAGGGCATTATTCACATTGGTGGATAAATATACTCAAACTTTAAATATAGAATTCTTCTTTTACCCTTCATTATTTATGAGAGCTAATTTAGGGGATAACGAGACGCTCATGTATTATTTCAGATTTATCTACATTGTATTTGCAAAATTTCAGTACGATCCGCTCAGTTGTTTAAACGTTACAAATTAACAAACATCCATCCATCCAGACTGTCGTATTCATAAAATTTAATATTAGCGTGATTTAATAACGTTAATAACTACCTACTGTGTGATGTTTTATTTCAAAATATTTTTGGTATCTTGTCCAAGACTGAGGCGGTTTCATGTGAATCTTTCGTCGACAGATCTGAGCCCCATTTAAATCTCTAAAATACTTGGCCGATACGAAACACCAAATTTCGTATTGGAGAATTTAATAGCATGCGACGTCCAAATCACGTTTTCCCATGACACAAACTTTACCTGTGTGTGCACGATCTTGTCTTACCATCAATTTTGCGTTATTACAACTTTCGACATGTCTTTTCTTCAAGCCAGTTCACTGTAACTCAGTGTGAAAGGCCCCAAGAAATGTTTAATGACCTTAAGGTAGTGTTTGACGTTGCATTAGCGGAACAATGGACATTAAAACTAAAGCTAGGGCGCTTTATCTTCGTGATTGTTATAAAACAGAAAGCGCTTAACTAGCTGAAAGCTTTTGGCGTCGCTTTTACAACGCACTGCTTTGTGCTTTTGTCTATTACGGTGACTGTTTTGCGTTACCCATCGGTTTTTTGGTTCGTCCCCGTTTTAGTTGTGAGTTAACATGTAGGCCAGTGGATTTTCGAGAAATGAAAATTCAAGTTAAAAGCTTGACAAATTTATTATCTACCAATGCAATGGTAGGAAAAAAGGTATTCAAAAACATTCTGCTACATTTTTAAGGTTCTTTTTAGACCACTGAATCTAAAACGCCTAAAACGATCATAGTCATCATTTTAATTAAATAATAGAATCCACAGACCTTATATCTAAATAGTGCAACACTGGACACTTTAAATTAAGGTCAATTCAAGATTTATAATGTATAAAAACTAATATTTAGGGCTACAGTATAGCAGGTGCAACTGTAACAACAGACTCGCATAAATTGTAGTAAGCAGACTGCCTACTTCAATTAGTGCAATCCTCTGATATTTGAAATGTTTAAACAAGCCAAGATATTCCGTATACATACCTCTACCTCCGGTACTTCGAAAGCCATTCTCGGGAATAGAGTAATTGCTCACCAGCTAAACTTCGGAATCAAGTGCATACCTTCCAGACCTTAGTTTGGAGTCAATGATAATTGAGTTGCCTGGATACGGCACAAACATAAAATAAACTGATATTTATAGCCTGATACAATTATGAGACCTACATTGGGCCGGTAATGGTTGTCAAATTGCCTCAAATCTATTTACGTGACTGAAATAATGTCTAAAATAAACTAGCTGGTAGCTTTTATGTAGGATATACGAGTATGTTAAAACCTATAGCAGGTAATTGAAATATGTGCCCAATCCATCAGAAATACAAGTAATTTTACCTACATAGGAAATTCTCCTAGAATTTACTATAAGATAAAAGAAGTTAAATTTTCCAGTAATCCAAATTATTTTAGCCGCACCATTGAGTGATGCGGAAATCAAATTATTTAGGTAAGGTACGGTTAGGTTAGATGTAATTTAGTATTAAGCAAAATACAATACAAAAATGTTTATTTTATACCAGAAAAACGGTTAGGTACATAAATTTAAGTGGTATTCTGTGAAAATACAGAACTGACATCGTCATACCAATAACTCAAAGTCCTATACCTATTATAAAAACAAAATAAAAGGTATCTCGTTAAGTCATAAATCAGAACCGAGAGCTTCCATAATAATTTCAAGCTGGTTACCACTTTTCTTAGATCTATGGTAACTATATCTTGAGTAATCTGTAGTAATCAACTGCAAGAAATCCTCTAAGTCATCCGTCAGTCTTTAGCTGTATTCAGCGTTCGTTGGAAGCGAAGCGTGTGGTAATACTGTTACCACTCTACTCCACATAATTGAATAGTACCTACATCCGTGAAACGGTAAGGCTCGAACTCGATTGGTGTAATGCTCGTTACTAACAAAGTTTCTTGTGTGAAATAGACGCGTAACTTGTTAATGAAGGTAATCTATTTATAGATATGGAGCTTAAGTCATTCGGTAAGTTTTTAAGACGATTGGGAATGAAATTCTGTGTTGTTCGGTAATTGGATTATGTTTTCAATAAATGTCAAGTGATACTATAATTTGACGACCTCCGTGGCGCGGTGGGCGAAGGTCCGCCTGCGACGCAAGAGGGTTCGTTTCCCTCCCGCCTCGGAACAAATGTTTGTACAATCTGCAGATATTAGTTCAGGGTGTTCTGGTCGTTTTCTATGTATATATAATATTATGTATATCAGTCATCTAGTACCCATAACACAAGCTCTACTTAGTTTGGGGCTAGATGATGCTGTGTGGATTCTCCGACATTATTTATTTAATTATTTACTTTCACTTCTCAAAATATTCCAACAAATTGTAAAACATAAAAATCTTAAAATATAAATTCGTTAGGTACGTTATACGAAAGATTTCATCCGAAATATATTCCAAAAATAAGAGTAAAAGTACCGGTTGAAAATGTAACATGCTTGGGTAAACCAATTTGAAAATACTAAGTGCCAAAATTAATTTTACTGTAGCTATTTCAATTTTGGTGGCACTTTGCCATCTACGGGTAAGTAAGGCAGCTCCATAGAGAATGTTGAAGGTAATTGGTTAAATCTTATAAATCGAGATGCTAATGCGAGCGGTTGCTACTAACTAGTAACAGAATGGAAGCTAGTGGTGTGTCAGTCAGGTAATTTTAAGGCGGCACTATATGAGCCTTTTAAGGCATGAACGGGACGAGATTTACGATACCTCTGTCCCTTTTTAAAGTTATTTTAGAGTTTCCGGTTTTTTGTACTTATGTATAGGAAATCAAAATTTTATCATGCAATCATCAGGCTAGGAACCAAGTTTAAGTCTCATATGCACAAAAATATCCATACATTGCTGATATTTTCAACAATAAGCCAATATTCAAACAGCTACATACTCCTTATAGATAAACGATGAAATCTTCAAGACGTATATAACAACTATGACTAACAAACAACTTTGTATTAATAAACAAACATACGTACAGAACATACATACGTTACAGAAATAAAGTTTCAACTTTACTCGTTCCTACCTCCTGGAAATTATTGTATCTTTCTCGGACGGTCAGGATTAAGTAAGTTAGGATTCGAAGCTCCCTCGGAATCTTGTTCTGCCGCCGTTGCCGCTTATCGCATAGATCGTGTGCAATTCTCGGAGCCCTAAGTGCTGTGGGTGCAGGAAGCCGCAGGCGCTCCGGCACGCCGCCGTATGGCGTGTTACAATCCCGCACACCTCCTCGCTAATTGAATCCGTGTCTACTTCCAGCTACGAGGTCGCACGATAAAACTAACAGGCTGAGATTGTAGCTGATTTCAATATAGCTTTAGTACCGTCTACTGCTGAACTTTTTATATCTTCTTTACCTGCTTGCTCTACGAAGATCTGCGAAGCGAGAGCGATAATTTTTAAGTACAACTTTTCTGTATTCTCAACTTTCGTTAAATGCTTGGTATCTCACCACTTGCTGAAAATAATAATAATGCCGGACAATCCACACAGCAACATCTAGCCCTTACAGCAACATCTAGCCCCATCTACCAATACAAGCAGGGTATGGGTAGATGACTGATATACGTAATACAATTTTATTACATTATTATAGATTTTTACTATACATAGAAAACCATAAGGACTGATCTTCTCGCTATATTAACTTGACTGATTTTTTTCCATATTTTGCATTAATTTCACAATTTTTCGTTTGTTGAAACTTACATAGAACCTAAGTACTTTCAAGATTCTCATATCTACGGCGTGCGGTTTCTAAACTCGGTGGCAGTTGATGCAGATTTAAGTTTTAATTATGTAGTTCTCGTGAACATGCCATAAACACGTAATACCTAAACCATAATTCCCTGTATCACAAAACCGTAACTTCAATGTACTGGATGGATATTATCGCTCATTATTTGTTACAGTAATTTAAATAAGCAGTTTCGAGCCACGAAAAACATTACGTAAAATTTTATATATTACTCGTATAAAAACAGCAATAGTGAGGCAAATTCAGATTATACGTGACTAGGGGCGCGGAGTCTTACGGGTAATTCGCAATAACATAGCGCTAATGACCCCGCATTCACAAGGGAGAATTCTCAGCTAACTGCGACATTAAGACCTTCTTATTTGGCTGTTTCACTTCGTTATGAGACCTTTGTGGGAGTTTGAGGAAAAATACCCAGTTTACAATTCCAAACGCTTAGGGGTATGAGTGGCTTTGTACGATTTTAGCATTTCATCGTGGCCACTTTGGAAATTTTCAGTACCATTCACCGTATAGAGTTCAAAGCTGAATGGTTTGGTACTTCATTATCATTAGGACCTTGTGTAATGTTTTCTTGGAAATACAAGCTTGTTTTCATGTTTTGCCCCTTCGGCTCAATTTTCCTTATGCTTTAGGTTTCCTTATGTATAAAAGCCAGCCATTACGAGATGAAGCGAATATTGAATCCGTCGAATGTGGTAGAGAACGTTGTGATTACACAGCGACTGGCAAACAGTGGCGCCGTGCAGGTAAATAATTGGGTGTACAGGAATCGGGAATGCGCTCTCGTTCCGCTCTGATTTCCATCATCCTGCTGATTTAACAACCGCAAACTGACAAAATAAATAAATATTAAATAAAACCGGCGCTTTGTACTCGTTAGCAAGGTTATTCATTTATCTGGTATCGGGTAAAATAGTTCAAATTATTTCTCAGATATTCGGTTACTTCTACATCTTTGCGGCGATTTAAATCAAAATCATTTTTGATTACACTTCGAGTCTATTTTAGCCTACGCTAACGTATCAAATACCCTCAGGCAAGGTCGAATGTAATCTTACAAGTTGGACGACGGTATTACTCTGATTTAACCACTAACTTACCCAATCTATCTATTCAGCCCAACTGTGTACCCACTGCTGGATGCAAAACCTCTCTATTGTTTGGCCCCAAGCTTGCCTTATAATCTTCTTAGTAACAGCCTAATACCTTGCATTATGAGAACTGGGACTAAATATACAACAATTCTAGTAGAATCACTATATTTATAAAAAACTTTGGAAAAGTGTAATTCTGAAAACATCCACACAAAGATCAAATACTTGTAGCTTACAATAATCGTCCCTCAGGGAATCGAAATCAATTTGATAATTCCCAGAAACAATCAGATAAATTCTAACGTATCACCTGCATTGGATGCTCGAGCCTGCTTATGTTTGCGTAATCTTCGTCCAACTGGCTGGAGCACCGCAATTATTACAATTGATTGCACATGACTTTCCAGCAACTGTGATTGTACTCCAATTGTCGAAATTCCGAGCGAAGTGCCTTAAGAGAGCTTTAATGTTGGTTTAGGTACTATTGGATTCGGTGGAATAAACGAGCATGAATTTACTCAGCTTTTGTAGTTGCTGAGATCGAATTAGCAAAAGTTAAGCGACGCTACATTAAATAATGAAAAGGTATGCAATGTTCATTACTATATACAAATTGTTCTAATTTGTTTGTATTTTTCGATCATATTTTTCTTTCTTAATAGAGGTTTTCTCATTAATTAATCAATTGTTTCAATTGTAGATCTTGTTGTAATTTGGTTATTTAATTGAATTTTCTTCGTTGATAAAGATTTTACCCGTATAAAAAAGGCAACTTATATCTTTACTACTCTTACTACATATATAGTAAATGTCTACAAACCAATAAGACGAGAAAGTAAAATTATAATTTTCTTGATGAAATTTTCTAAACTTGAAAACGCAAACATGACTTGTTTGCGACTTGTAGCTAGGCCACATGAAAAAGAAGTCTGAAAATTAACAGCCACGTAAAAACTTTAAGATAATCTACGCCACATTATCTAACAATTTTATTCAAAGGTTGGTACGTACTTTTCAACAAAGACAGCTTTCTCGTCGAATCATTTTCGGATCCCAGCTGATTATTGAAAAAGCGGATAGATTAGTGATTAGTGACGAGACATTCATTAGCAGCAATCAGTCAAGTGAACTAAGCAGGGCCCTTCCGACGTTCCACTTATCTAAATAAGATCGGTGTCGTGCGTGATGGATTTTAAGACCCTTCTTTCACGGTTTAAATTAAAATGCTTCGTGTTCTGTCCACTGGTTTTAATTTACGTTTTTTAATCGAGATTTATTTTCTTTATAGAAATTTATTAGCGCTTAACTTTCCTCAGTTTAAGTATTTAGATTGCGATCTCTATAAGTTTGAAATTTTCGTAGTAATTTCTACGAAATCGTAGAGGCTACGTATTAATTTGATAGCAATGCTTCAAATTCGCAGACTACAAATCGATTTGATAGCAATGCTACGAATTCGTAGAGACTACAAATCAATTTGATAGCAATGGTACAATTTAGATTGCGTATTCGATCTCTACAAGTTTGTAATTTTCGTAGTAATTGCTACGAATTCGTAGAGGCTACGTATTTATGTGATAGCAATGCTTCAAATTCGTAGACTACCAATCGGTTTGATAGCAATGCTACGAATTCGTAGAGGCTACGTTTAATATGATAGAAATGCTACGAACTCTTGGAGTCTAAAATCAAATTGATAGAAATGGTACGAATTCGCTAATTAACAATTATGTATGGAGTTGCTATCGCTATGATTTCGTAAAGGCTTCGGGTAGAATTTGTAGCAGATTGCGTTGCAATGGCCTCAATTTTAGAGTGTTTTCTAGGAACGAGTATTTCCTTATTAGAAATACAAAACAAAGTGTTAATATCACATATTTAAAATCGATGTATCGACAACTAGAACCGATGTTACGATTAATATGTAAAAGTAATCTCAGATGTAGTCTAAATACGGTGTTGTGATTTGACATAGATATTATTGTTTATAATTTATATTTATCGGTACACAAAGCTATTATTGACTATGTAGTGTAGATATAAAACTATTATATGAACATGATGGTAACCAATCCCACACTTTTTCAACGCTAATCCACGGTTAGGATTTTATTTACTCGGTGCTTTTATGGACTTGGAAAAGAATGATATAACCTTTCTACCTCTTGTCTAAACGTCCGAATGTAGGTATTGAGTCCTTACCAGTACCCACATCACTCTGTGAAAAAGATATTTCCGAGAAAATTCGTGTTCTTAGTCCTGGTATACTTTTTATTTATCTTTTTGGTCCGTTTCGACGCGATATACGAACGGTCCCAATAATCAATACTGTATAATACTAACAAACATGAAAATTATTGAATGAGTTTTCAGTGAGACTGAATCTAAAAACAGCAACTTTGAAAATTTTTATTGCACATATTACTCTCGAGCTGTTTGCTTTTTTCAATATATGAGGTTCCTCGGCTTATCTGAAAGTTGAGTCAAACGCTAACAGTGAAATTATAAACTTTTTGCGCGTACACTTCTAAAGTTAAAAACATGTTTGCCGCTGTGATGTTTTATCTCGTTTCCGTTTATTTGCTCTGCGTGAAGTGTTATTTTTCACTATTCTGAAAAATAACAACTGTAGCCCGTGTCACGTGAACGGCCCAAATGTTTTTACTGCCTTTTGTTTTAGCTTCTGAACATAAAAATGTAACGACATTTTTAGTGCAATTTTTTGAACATTTCATTCAGTTTTTTATCATTGGAAACCTGTTACTGTTAAGGTCAAATTTTAAGGTGTGATTACTACTGTTGTACTACAAATACATTATACAGGCTTAAATACATGAAGGTACGAGTAGGTACATACTTTGTACCAACAATTTGCGATAAAGTTATAAAAATCCTTTTTTTCGTTTTGTTCAAAGCTCCAAATTTCGTTTCTTGAATGAATGTTCACTCAGCAAACAAACTTAAATTACATGTACATACTTTATACCAATATTTTATGAATAAGAATCTCCGAGAACCTATCTAATATTTCGAACATCAAAAATTTAAGCATTACTTCATAATTAAGCACCTAACCCACATAAGTGCCAAAAATATTTTTATTTAGTAAAACAATATTAAGTTATTGATAATACATATTTATTTATGATTTGATTTGGAGTACCAAAGATTAATTTAAAAAATGTTAAGACCTAGAATAAATTGTTCTCATTTTAAGTGAACCAAGTGATTTTATGAGAATAAAGTTCTTAAAACCTAAATTGCTGAGCACTTTTCAATAAGCCCCATGAACCTATTCCGGCGATTGTTAATTCGACTACCAAATGAAAGGCAATGGTTTAGTTTTCGATGTGGGTACACTTGATCTCTTGGGAGTCGCATGTGTTGTTAATTACAGACACAGAGCGTTGGTAGTGTGACCGAAATTGCAGCGCAAACATAAGGCCGGGACAATGGTTTGGGATTTCTCTACAGTTGTATGTAGGTAAGGCAACAAGAGAATATCTAATTCTCTTGTGGTATGTAAGTTGAACTCAAAAATATATCCACCCCTCGTTGTTTAAAACGAAGTTTCTCGCAGTTTTAGTAGGTATCACTCAAATGTAATCATAGTTTTTTCATTAAATTTCAGAAAAGTTTTCAACTTTTCTGTTTATAGGTACCATTTGCTACCCTTATTTAAATAATTTATACTGCTTAATTTCTACGTAAAGTCTTTTAAAAACTTCGCTCGAAAGAAGGGAACGCCAACGGTGCTCCACTTAAAATTTCCCTAAAGAAATATGTAGAAAGTGGTTCCGTCTCTGGCGGATTCGTTGTAGGAATCTCGTCTTCTGGTTTAATTAGCCGTTTTAATGAATGTCGAGGCACGTACGCTGTAAATGCGGCCCATTACCTGCGTAATTCACGCAATGATAACAAAGCCGCGCTCAGAAGCCCTCTCGCCTCTCAGACAACACGACAATAAGTACCTAAGAATACTCGATCTTCTTATTCCACTCAAGCAACCAACAAATATAGCACAGGGCCTTTATCCACGTACCTAATCTATGCCGGCAACGGCAAGTACCAATGCCTTAACTACCTGGTACTTATCTACAACTAGGTCTGTTTCAGGTTGGAATATAAAGTACTGAGTGAAACGAACGGTCTAGAACACGAGTTTGTGCCGGGCACGACATCATGCTATCAGAGGACTTTCTTCATTAAAAATAGCTTGTTCGAAAAAAGGCTGTAAACATTTAGTGATGTACATTTACTTAAGTTGAGGTAGTTCCGTCAAAGCATAATAAACAACAGTTGTAGCAAACAACTTAACTGATCCTAAATGAAAACTGTTGCGAAAACGCTCCGAGCAATTACAATTCCATTTTATAAATTGACTTTCTACGCGAAGGCTCAGTATCTTCCATTGCCGGGCGTTTTCAGTGTTTATAATAGCAGTTTTTCGTTTATGTAAATGTGCTTTACAGTAAAGGTACGTGTTCGTTACTTACGCAGCATTTAGGGTAACGTCTGCCATTTCCGATGTTGGTTTGTATACCTAATATTAAAATTGCAAGGCTATTCAACAATCGTAAAATTCTGTATATTATAATTAAGTTTACTTTATTCAAGCTTTCATTATGAACAGATATAAAGATTATCAGAGTTGGGTAATGTTTTTTAAAAAGCTTTTCGTACTTTTCGCGTGTTTATGCTAATCTAAAGTCGAGAGCAATAATGTGCGAAAAATATGAGCGCCACAGACATGGGTCTCCGGGAAATGGCATAAGTGGAGGAAACTTGAAACATTATTTAGTCGTTTTCTGTTTGTTTTGGAACTGTGTTTGCACTCTTCGCATAAAAATGTTGTATTATGGAATATTTATATGTGCGAATGTTATGAGTATAATTATGTATTTATTTGTTTCGAAAGCTATGAAGATAAGCAATCTACCTAGGTATATTTAGCGCACCACTAAGGGTTCTTTAAGGTACTTTAAAATCTATTTAGAGTTAAGCTTCCCTCTGCCATTTCTTTATGTTCTTTTCTTTATGTAGGTATGCTTTATGTGCATAGAATTTTATATCTTAGTAGCAACGATTACATCTACGTTAATGTATCTCTCTTTTCAACCTTTATCGGCCACCCCGTCGTCGGTCGTGGCAACTAGGCAGGTGTTTTGCCTGTTACATAACTCCCACGAAAAGTAGTCACTTTTCATGGTAGTTATGTGACAGGTCACTGAGGTCACCCACGGCTGTGGGTGCCCATTTTTAAAACACAAAAATACAAAGTCACTCAGCACTTTGAAGGCCAGTTCCGTAAAAGCAAGTTATCGCGTCTTGAAAAGCACCTTTTTACGAGATGTTCGCAAATTACAGTTAAGAACAAGGCTCGTAAGAATTAAGAGAGCAATAACACATACTAAGGAGTGCTCGGTACGGGGTAAACGTGACAAAGGAGCGTGTTTCTAAAGCTGAGAACTCTCTAAGCCTCTCGTCGACTCGCCTATTTGGTACCTATTAGCTGTTGTTTTATTCATATTATTTCTTAAGTTGTACTTAAACAAGGAGTAGCAAGTTATTAACAAAGCTAGTTTTTAACGTTCAATCAAGAATAATTAGTTATCGATTATTCATCGCGTATATTATTATATTACTCTGTTAACAAATCGCAAAAATATAAAAATTTTGTCTTCATTACCAGCTTTTCAATCTGTGAAAAAAGTATTATTTCTTACGTTACACTTACGCTAGGAGTAGGAAATTAGTAACAAAGCATATTCTTCTCTACTTTTTACTAACAATAATTAAAGATTATTTATCGGTAACTATCACGTACCTTGTATTTTTAATTATTATTATTAAACAAATCGCAAAAGTTCGAAAAGTTTTATCTCTAGAACCTCAGTACTTAGAAGTTGCCAGCCTTGCTAGCTGTGGAAACTTCATAAACACCTGTAATGTTTACGTTATAAGATTAATGTTTCCACATTTTTATTTTACTACACGTAGTAGGTAAGTTTTCGTAAAATTCCGAAACAAAGTAAATAAACTAGACGACAGAATAGCCAATAGGTAGCTAGAATATTAAGTCCTCAGAGCTCTCAAAAAGCTCTTCCAACTTTCCTCCTCTGGGTTTTGTATTCGATGATATTTTATGTAAAGAGAACAGGTCTTCTATTTCCAATTTAGGTATCCAGTTAAACCCTAACCTAGTATTATGCTAGGTATCTCCGACGTGGCGGTCCGCTGTGGATTCTTCGGTTAGCTCACCTACTATAATCATCTTAATTAACTAGAACATGACCGGATTGCATGAGACCATAAAATGGGTACTTAGTATTCGGCGTAATTCAGACTAAGTAGCGTAAAGATTGTAAACCTTTGAAAGATATCATAAGCCTCACAGAAACACGTTGATTCTCGTAGGCCAAATAACTATACATAACCTTGTAGAAAGGACAAGAGTATTAAGGCTCCTCGTGTGATGGCTCGTTTTCTGGTCGTCAATGAAAAGTGACGTGAGTGAGTGGTCGATTAGTGTGAAACTATCACACTAAAAACCAACTTACCCGAAGCGCTATAGGCCTATAGGCCTCCTTTCACTGCACAATACACAATACACGCCTATGCGAGATTTCAGTGCAGATCCCAGCTCCCCCATTTAGAATTAGACCTCCACTCTATTACGCCCTTTTGTTTAATTAGGCGTGATAGAGAGAACTCTATTACGCGATTTTATCCCTGTGCCACCCATATCCACTCGAACACACTATTATTATACTTAAATGCGAAATTTTAATTTTTAAGTAGTTTCTTTACGTCTAAATTATTGAATGGATCGCCCTGAAATTTCTCGCAAGAATATATAGGTCTCAATCCACTGTTAATAAAATCCAAAAAGATGTAATCGATTCTTCTTGCTTAACTGTAAGTTAGGTCAACGACCTATGTGACAGCTATTTGTTATTAGCCACCGTGTTTTCCTCTTCCTTGTCCGTATTAAATAAAAACCCTATGATAAATGAAAATAAAATATATACTAGATATATTAATAAGACCACTCGAACCGAGGCGGTCTGGGTCGGGTGGCTCTAATGAGCTGTAACCTTAAAAGGCCCTAGAACTACGACGGATAGGTCCTTAAATAAAGGTAAAATATAAGGATTTTTTTTTTTTTTTTCAATAATTTGCGCTAAACAAGAATTGCCTTAGTTTAGCGCAAATTATTGAACTTCGTGGAATTGCATATCACGTCAAAAATAGGGTCGATGGAATTTAAGTAGTGTATCTATACTGTGAAATTAAAATAATAACTTCTACTATTTATAATACCTGTGTACTCTAGATAGTAATTCAACGCCACAAGAGGTCAGTAACATCAGTTATTTAATGATTAGTAATTAACGGGTATTTATCGCGTTTTCTCTTCTTCCTTTCTTCTTCTTCTTCCTTTCTCGACGTTTCAACAGGTTTGCACTCTGTCGTGGTCACGAGAGTCATCTCGTGACCGGAAGAAGAGGAAACGCGATAAATACCCGTTAATTACTAATCATTATGTGTTCAGATCGCGTAAGTTTCAAAACATTAATCATCAGTTATTTATCGAACAAGTTTATTACAGAATAAACTGTAACCGGGAATAATCAAATTAGTTTGGTAATGTTACAGTCCATTTACTAACCAAACGTAACATCGTGGTCAGTGAGCCAAACCATCAGTCAGGGTTTTGCCGGATGCGGATAGGTATTAAACGTGAATCTACGCTGCTATTTGCATACCTCTAAATAACTGTCGGTACACACTAAGCCTATTACGTTATTCGTCGACACACAAAGACTTACACATCATTATTAAGAACTTTTTTACACAGATATTTCAACTTTTCAAGGCCTTATTATAAGTGAAACTTTGGAAGGCGGAGCGCCTAGATTAAATTCATCTATACTAATATTTGAATGCCGTGTGGTGCCGGCATAGAATTTCACCACCCCATCTCTTCCCGTGGGTGTCGTAAGAGGCGACTAAGGGAAACACACCGGGGGGCGGGCAGCAGCGCCCTCTGCAGAACAACTCCACCGAACTGCGATCCCCAACCCGCATGCCCAGCGTGGGGATTATGGGCATTAACCCCCAAATGATAATGCCATCTATGGCGTTCATTAGGGGAGGCCTATGTCCAGCAGTGGACTATTATAGGCTAGTGATGATGATGATGATGATGATGATACTAATATTTGAATGAGGAAAGATTTGATTGTTTGTTTGAATTTAATAAATTAGATTTTTATAGTCCTTTATTGACTAACCTCATCAGGAAACACATTTCTCACGAGGAAATATTCAGTACTACTTTGCTAAATAAAGTTGACAAGTCGGTATAGTTTTGTATACTATTATAAATTTTAGTGTCATTGTGCGCAAAGGACCTACTTTTAAAATAATTCTAATTATTTTATCTATTGGGTAATCTGTTGAAGTTAAGATGCAAATGACGATAAGATTTTCACATGACGTTGCCATCTTTGAAGTTACGGAAAAAATGTCTTGATTTTATGACCCTGGAATTCTGGATACATATCCATACTAAGCAATTGAGGTCATAGATCCTAAATCATTCTACCTACTCCGATCTATGGTTATAATTAACATAGACGACCTCTGTGACGCGGCGGGCGAAGGTCCAGGCCTGCGAAGCAAGAGGTTGCGGGTTCGATTCCCGCCTCGGGACAAATATTTGTACGATCTGCAAATATTTGTTCAGGGTGTTCTGGTCGTTTTCTATGTATAATAAACAATATCTGTATATGTAATAATATTGTATTATGTATATCAGTCATCTAGTACCCATAACACAAGCTCTGCTTAGCTTGGGGCTAGATGATGCTGTGTGGATTGTACGGCATTACTCATTTATTTTATTTATTTCTATTAAAAAAAGGATTCTGTAATATCACGTTTCCCGCGGGAACATGACACTGGGATAAAAAGTCTAAATTTAGTTCTACCGTAAGATAAAAAACTATTCACAGGTAGTTTTCGCTTTTACATTCCGACGTTTCAACAGGTTTACATTATATGCTGTTGTGTCACGATCACTTAACACTTTCATGGACCACGACGCACATGTAAACCTAGTAGTCTCTAGGGGAGGCGGCGCGAACGCGCTTCTGTGGGTCGGAACGCAACACAAAAGCTGTCTGCAATTTAGATACCCTATGTACGTAAACGTGTAGCATATAAGTCTGAAGAATAAAGGACGTGTCACCAGAGAGCTGGCGAGTACTGGCGCAGCGCATCCGCATGCAAACGATCTCCAGCGTCTTGGGGACGCTCTAGATTGTTTTCAACAATCAACAGTTTCCCTCTATACTTATATTATAAAGAGGAAAGATTTTATAGTTTGTTTGAATTTAATAGGCTCCGAAACTGCTGAACCGATTTGAAAATATCTATTAGATCTATTAGAATATTCACTATTAGAATCCTACATTTTCCATGATGAACATAGGCTATATAATATTTTCAAAAAAGTTAGGGATCCACATGATAAATTAAATAATTAAACCGTGCGCTATATATTCAACCTCATTTTCTGTTATGGCTCCGCTGCTTGCTTTTTCTCTATGGCCAGTGTCAGTTATGGAGTGTCGAGTCAATGTCAAAAACCCCAATGCTGCCAAAAAAAGGAAGAGATCCGTATGAAAACTGTGAAACCCATGGTGTTAGTGTGTATAATTTCTGAAATTTTTGTTCAATACCCGTGCGAAGCCGGGGCGGACCGCTTGTTATTAATAAAGGAATACTTAACAAACATTGCTATTTATTTATTTATTTTATTATTGCTTTAATATTTCTACACATAGTACGCCTGTCACGACAATGATAACCATAAAGTTCTTATCTTTGCCCCGTCGTGAACAATACCAGACCTACATGCATCCACACTTACCTGTGGTAAATTTTACAGCGAATCAGTAGGCACATTGGAGATGTGGCATTGTAATCTAGAAATATACTCGTATAACATAGGTACTCGATTACAAATGGGGTGGTTTAAACGAATTGTGGTTAGTTATAATTGTGACTGGAATTAATCAGGCTTTCATTGAGTCTGTACAATCAGTAGGGCAAGCACGGGCTTTCTTGTCTAAGGTAGAATAGACAAAAATTACGTCACTTTGTCATCGAATGCGTAAATTATATGAAATTAATTTCTTCAACTTCAATAATGTACGCAATGTATGGCGATGCGATGTCATTATTGTCTATTCTACCCTAGAGAACAATCCCCGTGCTTGGCCTACAGCAGAGCTTGAGGGTTTACGCATCTCACGTTTACATGACAAGATAGGTGTACCTATAATGTAAGAGGTAGAATTAAAAATAACAAATCGGTCGTTTTTCTTTGAGGACCTATTTATTTATTGCATTCATGTCCATTACAAGGTGTTACATTTTATTAGGTAGAATCTACATAAACTCAAATGTTCTTAGTTTTTAAAATTTTATGCTTTTGTATAAAAGATTCAACTACGAACTTCTAAGGAAAATTACTAAGGAATAAATAGTTCTAAATTATAAATACCTGCTTAAATTTGCAAGTTGAGATAGGTATAATACACACAATTCGTAAAGCTTATCGTAATTATTACGTCAAATATATGTAATTGAGTATTTAATATAATCAAAGTATTTAATTAAATATAATTATAAAAAGCAGTTCAAGGAATGTCCAAAAATTCAAGTAGGTATGGCACCTGTCAAAGAGAAATTCATTCACAGTGAATCGTCAATCGTTTCGTACAAGTAATGATTTTAACCTTGACAAAAAAATGTTTTTCATCTTTTATATCAGCGGGCAGCTTGTTATAGATAGTAACCTAAATATTGGGATTGCTTTTTCAGCCCAGTTGGTCCCCGGTTCTTGCCTATAATTCAAAATTAAAAAGCTATTTTACTCAAGCAACAAGAGAAACTTGATTTTCAATAAATTGTATAAGCAAATTAATTCTTTCCTTTTAATCACACGTCCATTTTATTGAAGTTCGCGCGATTGTTTGCTTTTCTTCTCGACTCGACCCATAAAGAGAGAATTGGAGTGATTGTGCAATTTTCCATGATCGAGATTTTAAATTTGTTAAAGCATTCAATATAAACTGCTTTTATATTCAAAGAATTCGAGAGTGTGCGTGTAGTTTTCATCACAAAATGTAAATTATTTCTTTCAGGTTTAAAATGTGATATTGCAGCGATGAAATTCCTGCGCTGATAAAATTAATATCACAATATGAAAGCGCAGAAATTTAGCACAAAGGACTATCTATATTCCGAAACAGTAAAACCCATAATACTCTGTTATCAAAAACAGTTAAATACTTCACATATACCGAAAAACCAAACATAAAAAAGATTCGTCAATTCAAGTAGTTCGCGCGGATTTCGAAATTTTGTTGATTAGTTATGTATAAAAATACTATAGGCACCATTTCAAAAACTGTTTTGTGATGCACGAACCGATACCTTTTATTGATTACCCCATTCGGTGCGGTCAGATTTATCAAAAAGTGTTATACATATTTAAGGACTTCCCATCCTTGTTTTGTAACAATAATAGATTCAGATTCAGATTCAATAACTTTATTTCTTTAGGCTTACAAAATAAGCACTTAGACAAGTCAAATTTTATACAGTTAATTATTATAAGAAAGAAATAAATATGTTATTGATTTCTCTTCACTTCAATTTTTTGTCCACTATACGATACAATACTATACACAATACTATATACAATACTAGCTAATACGCTCATTATAATTATACTATTGAATAAAATAATGAACAGATTTAAATAAAAACATTTCCTTGTCCATAAACAAGACTTTTTATTATTAGCTCATTAGGGGAGGCCATGTCCAGCAGTGGAGTAATATGGGCTGATGATGAAACAAGACTTTTTGCGAAACATTCAAACATTGCGATATCATTGAACCCTCATCAATAAATCACACAGTCTCAAACTGAAGCTGAATTTTATCTGTCACCTGTCTCCGAACGATAAATTGATAAAAGATTTCCTTATGCTCAGCGAGAATTTATCTTAAAGACAAAGATGTGCTGCTGGTAGGCTTTATCTTAAGATATTTTAAAGAAGCGAGTTAAAGACTTGGTCACAGAGTATTTTAAATATATTTAAGAGTCAACATAATTTTTTTATGATTAGGTATAACATTTGTATGTATTATATTACTTTTTAAATTACTTGATCGCGAAGCAAATTACCACCATACCATAAAATCGTAAATAATAACGATCCTTACATTTGTTAGGTCATGGTGTGTGTGGTTAGATATTGAGAATATACAGGGTGGATTAGACTTAGTAGACAAGGCAGTAACTCAAAATCAATCAAAGTGCTTTATTTCCTTTAGACCTTACAGGACTCTGGACACGTCACAAAATACAAATTACATCACTAATACTGGGAAATAAAGTGATCACTTTGATTCATTGTTCACTTCAATATTTTTAAGGTAAAGTAAAGAAGCGAACAAGAAACCTTTACCTTGTTAGCTTGTTAGTTTTCGAGTTGGAGCAAAACTCGTCCCAAACATTTTTTAACTAAGAGTCTATCCATTCTTTCTTAAGTATATAACGGGATATTAATCATGATTTGCGTCTTGATCTCATTATAAATAACTTTAGTGTGTAACTATGTTACAGCAAAAGCTTAATTCATAATTTTTAGAGAAATTTCCATATACATTAAAAAAAAAAACACGTATTGCCTTTTACACAACTTTTTTGAAGCCAAAATGTATGGGAAAAGTTTTTTGTAATTTCTGACTTTTTTAGTACCTACTTCAGCCTTAGTTGATTAGAAAACTATAAGACAAAGAATCGATTGGCATAAAAAAGGTTTAATGTGCATTTTTTTACTAACTGTAGGTACATTCTTTGAATATCGCTTTTAATGCCCCTACTATCCCGTCCAAAAACTGCACCCTCTATATTGCTTTTCTACATCTATAATGGTATAAGAAAGCAATGCTTTCTAGTGATTGAATGGTCAACATTTTGTATGGATTAATTTAAAAAAAACGTATAATTATAAATTCTTGCTTCTGACTAGAAATTAGCTGGTATCTCCGCAGAAATGAGTAGGCCTTCAACCCAAATTAAATTCCAATAATATAGATGATTTGTAAGCAATATCCCTTTAAGATCTCACGTTTCATTCAATTAACTGTTTCCCAACTCTAGACTTAGGTCGTTTTATAAAACATTCCTCAATCTCTTGTAATGTTTTATCTTTCGTTTCCGGCAAATACTTATACAAAATAATAGAAAATATTGTCGCTGACGTAGCGTAGAATAAAAATGCACCTGGTAATGTGAACACGTTAAAAATATGCGGTGACATTTTCAAAACAGTGGCCATCAATAACTCAGAGTATAAACAGAGCACAAGCAGTGATGCACTTTTATAACGTAAGAAAATAATTTCCCCGAACAATGACGATGGAACAATCATCGGCCCTATACTAATACTGACAGAAAACACAATTAACAAGGTAATCGATAGATATTTTTCTTCAATTATAACACCTGCCCTGATTAAATACAAGTATAAAGATATTATGTAAAGAAATGCAATACCAACTGCAGAAAACAACAGCAACAAAGTCCTTCGTTTAAGGTACTTTGACAAAATACATCCTACTTGCATGCCGAAAATGGTAAAACCCTCTAGAACTAGCATGCCCATGTACGCAGTGCGCTCATCGTTAGTAATTTTTCGAAGCAACTCCACGGCATACATCGTGCAAACTAGCTTCCCGGAGAAGTTATATAAGGACATCACGGCAAGTCCAAGAAGAAGAGGCTGATAAAAACCTCTTGTAGTCATCACCTCGAAGACCCTTCTCAATTTATCTTTGTAGTTTGTAACCTTGCGTCGTTCACAAGCTTCTAGATACTCCTTCTGTGAGTTTATCAGACTTTTGAGTTCCTTCTCAGATTCTGAATCGTATCCTTTGAGCCAGTGGTGTGATGCAGCACATTCCTCGAAGCGACCCTTCAGAGCGAGCCAGGAAGGTGATTCTGGCCAGTAAAATGCTGACATACAATATGCACAGCACACGAAGGCTATTAATGCGATGTTCTTCCAATGGGACCAAGTTCCGACGGCATTAGCGACCCATACACCGTAGAAAAAGATGCTCGATTCGATAGTAGTGAAGACTCCTCTGTACCGGGGAGAGGTGTACTCTGTGACGATCACGATAAGGAGGGTCATGTTGCTCGCGAGCAGCATGCCTTGTAGTACCTCACTGAACAGCAGTTGCGTCGTCGTCTCACTCCAATAAAAGATAATGAACGCTATAATTGTATTCGCGTTCACTATTAAGAATGGTATTCTTCTGCCCACGCATTGTGTAAATATAGGAATCATAACCACGAACGGCAGCGCACTGTATCCGTGGACCGACGCTGAAACGTAAGAGTTCATAAAATTAATGTGGCATTTGTGAGTTTTGCGGCATGATATGTTATGTCTTGCCGTGTTGGATATTGATCAACATTTGGTGAGTAAACAGAGGTAATGGATACTTACTGAGCCACGATTCCATGTCGATACTGATGGTTTCGGTGGAATTAGTCTCATTCAGCTCTTTCCTGATTTGTGGTACAAAGACCGTAGGAGCTCTGAAACAAAGTCCCAGTACAAAATAAATCACCCACGCTCCGCTGCAGACGAACAACTGAAAAGTTATGAAAAATTATGCGACAAGTCCTAGAAATTCGAATGGCACAAGGTTGCAAATAAGTCTAGAGTAACCACTTGACAGTAATAAATGATTTCACTGGCATAATAATGGTAAGTCCACTAACTATAAAATTCAATATATTGAATGCACTTCGGAATATAATATAAATTTCTATAAACTAGTCTGATAATGAAACGGTAACGGCATTCAGATCAATCTCAAATTATTATTTTATTTTTATTCGACGTCACAAGTGCTGTTCGCCATTTTGTACAGTGTTGTCCTAGTCCTGTTATAATAATCATGAAATTATGAAATCATTATGGTATAAGAAAACATTGTGAACACATTTATACATACCTTTAAATGACTTTGTTTATTACCCCTCCAACTAAACATGTACAGAGCCAATTTGTTATAAGGGACCATACCTGTCTGAAAAACGGCGTCCATGACTTTGTCGCAAGAATCCTCTTGTCCATTTTATCGTCCATCTCGATATCACTATAATCACAACGCACCAAATTCATGATCAATGTTTTACTTCACAATAAAATACGTATTTATTTAATTAATCATATGGTTCAGTTCTGAGGTATTATGCGACGAGAAGCCATCACAATAGCCTTGTTTAACAGTAATATAATAAGAAATCCAGTGTTTTTTATTTTATAAGTTACAGGCCTCTGCGCAATGACCTTGTCTGCACAGATGTTTTAAAACACTATGAAAGTAATAAATAAGTAACGAATTAACTACGAGTATCTAAAAGACCAGTGCGTTCTGCCTTCACTATAAAATGACTGACAATCAAATGTTCACAACTTTGTGATACATAAAATGTATCAATCAATCAACATAATCTTTCTTAATTAATAAATTGTATTGACAAGTCAACGACTGTGTGTGCTATGTCAATAGCACAATTTCAGTTTACTTCTATAATATTTTCTCTTAGAGTAGAATAGCTGTAGGATATGTACTGCTGAACTTAGCCTATTAAAGTTAGTATGAACCGCTGTTCATACTAATTATTAGAATACCTAGATTATTGTTACTTCCGCTGCAATCAAATCAAAATTTCACCCGTAAAATTACTCAAACTTTCAATTTATACGTTAATAAATAAATATCTATTTAATATATTCTAATCTATTTAATAAAACTATTATAAAACGTCCCATCCTCTTAGAAAATAGTCGGTATACCTACATGCATACCGAATTTTAATATCAAGTATACCTGTTATTTTGATAACATTGGTATTACATTTCTTAGTTTCTTTATCAGCAAAATTAATACAAGTATACCTACGTAGGTATCACATAATTTATGTAAAGCAAGCAATAAAGGAATAATAACCATCTGATATTTTTTATGATACTTTGATGTTGTGAATTTTATTTAAAACTTTTTTTTTGTATGTAGGTTACTAATATCATACTTATTACCGCAAGCAAAATATAATGATAGGTATATTCTTTCTCGAAAACAAATTAGTGGATGACTCACCTTTAAATATACGGACACACAAATATCAATAATTTCGCTCCTTCACAGTTTATTATGGAAAATCAATCGTGTTCAACGAAACGTAAACAATTTCTGGTTCAAGGCTCATTCGCACTTTAGTAAGTGACCAAAATTACGTGATTAATCTGCATAAAAACATCTGATTACCAAAAACTGACCGTGAAAGTTAGTAAAAATCACTAGCATAGGCTTCACGAACTGAAATTGATCGCGCGAAGAACTCCCATGTTTTGATTCGCCGGATATTTTCCGGATGTTTTATTATTTGTGTCGAACGATGACGCAACGAGGTCGTTAGTCGCTGCGGGGAGACGGCACAGATAGCTTACTAAGTATTTCTAATTTTATACGCGCTATCTTATTATAGGCCGGACGACACTTAAACAAAATCAAGCGTTTTATTGGACAGCTTGTTGCGCTGATAAGAAAAATTACGCGATGAATAGTTTAAGTTCAAGTTCTTTACTGGTAACAAATTGGGTTACATATCAAATACCTATAATAATAAATCTATATTTAACAGTTAAATATAATTTGGAATAAATATTGGTCCCTTCAAACAAAATAAAATTGTATAAATCCAAAGTAAAAAATTACAAATATTTAAGTCATAATAAATTGATAGGAAATATAATCTACAACTAAATTTACGTACATTTACATGTACCTACATAACTGCTATCAACTCGATGCTTAGCAACGCATAGTTTTTCACTATCTACCATCAACATACAACATCATCACCAGCCTATAATAGTCCACTGCTGGATATAGGCCTCCCCTAATGAGCGCCATAGATGGCATTATCATTTGGGGGCTATTGCCCATAATCCCCACGTTGGGCATGCGGGTTGGGGATCGCATTCTATGCCGGCACCACACGGCTCTCACACGCTATCTACCATATAAATGCTTATATAAACCTTTATTAAAACAGAATATTACAATTCAAGTATCACATTTTTTTTGTAAACTAAATAAGTCAGATATTTAATATAAAAATGTGAGGCCGTTTTATCCATTCTTGATCGATCGCGAAGAGTATAGTGAAAAATCTACATATACGTCGCCAACTTACCCAATAATAATAAAATAGGAGTGAACTCGTTATGTGAGATGTCAAACTATGTGAAATGTCAAAGTGAGAATATTAACATTTCTAAAATAAGGCAAAATGATAATGTAACAAAACTCGGTCAACTATTTCATTACAATATGATATTTGAGCGGAGTTTGAAATCCAATAAAATAAGCAGTATTTATGATTGAACTGATTTATATATTTATTTATTGAGGTAAACCACAGCGTTACAGTAAATATTAGAATAATTTAAATTTAGTAAACAATAAGGCATACATAGTAGTATAATATAATATAATATAACATAACATAACATAACATAACATAACATAACATAACATAACATAACATAACATAACATAACATAACATAACATAACATAACATAACATAACATAACATAACATAACATAACATAACATAACATAACATAACATAACATAACATAACACAACACAACACAACACAACACAACACAACACAACATAACATAACATAATATAATACTGATGTAGCATACCTACTGTATAGTAATACTAGCGGTCCGCTCCGGCTTCACAAGGTTATTTAACCAAAACTTTTTACGCATAATGGAAGTGAAAGAATTTTTCAAATCGGTCAGTAGTTTCGGAGCCTATTAAATTCAAACAAACAATCAATCTTTTCTCTTTATAATATTAGTATAAATTAGAGCGAGATATGTTCTGCAGATTATAAGGTTATAAAAAACGTTCATTAATTAGTTATGAAAAGAACAAACCAGCAAATTTCTAAATTTGACTAAAAATATGAACTCCGAAGATAAAATGGCACCCTTCAAGAATTTGAATTTATTCCAAAGCTTCAGGACTTCAGCATTTGATAAGGAAGGGCCAATTTTGTTGAGTAAGGGATACCCTTCTTCCCTCGGCAAATATTATGTAGGTATAACGGATGCAATGGCAGAGTGCGTGCGATGTAATTTGGACTGGCTGGTCTACTTCAAACAAAATTGTTAGAATGGATCACTTAACTTTACCTTTCAACCTTATCCAGATTGATTTTCGTCTCCGAGAATGAGTAACAAACGTTTATCCAAACTTTTGCATTCATTATCAGTGTGATTTTCAAATTATCAAGAACTCTGCCTGCGCAAACATCTTTCTCGCGTGCTCAAAGAGAAAGTTTCAGAATTAATTTGCCAAATGACGTCGAAACACGAGATTTAAACTTGCCACCAAACTTCGCTTGTTAAATGTTAATTGTTATCAAAAGATTTATTTATTAACATTATCTGATATCGGTTTATTGATCGGGGTTGCTGTACATCTTTACTTGCGAAACAACAATGTCATACAAATTACAATACTATAGTTATTCTGTGGTCATAGACACACTAAGCGGTTCTCCACCGATATAATTCGTACGTCTAATCAATCAATCATTTATTTGAAAGAATACATAATTATTATACAACTTCAGGTCTTATGTAAATTTTTGTAAATGTATTCATCCTGCACGTAGGCGTAAAAATATTCTGTGAGTCATACCTACGAGTATTAATAAACTAATACAAAATTTTATTTTCAATTCAAGTTTCTAAATATTCTTTCACATAATAAAACATTTTTTAAGTAGTAAGTAGATGGTCTACTTGTCTTTTTCTTAAAGTTTTTTAAGTCTTCTGGTAAATTGTTATAACATATAATATAACTATATCGATATGACACTGGTGTTTGTAGAAAAAAAATTAAACATGAATCTTGTTTCCCGTGTTATCACGTTGCTACGCTGTTTTTAAATATGTAGGTTGGGTGTGCATTTACAAAAAGACAAACTTTATCGGATATGCAGGCGAGAGGTAGGATCTTCCGGTTCTTGAAGAGTGGCTTTAAACCATCAAGGAACCTTTTTGAATTTTGAGGATCCACTGAGGTTTAGAACTCGCTGCTTGCTTTTATTTTCTTCGGCCAGCCTAAACCAGAGAATATATCAATGGGTTTGGATCAAATATGAATATGCGTAGCGAGCGACATTCTTTGATATTTAGTATCAAAACCGGCATCTTGCAAAATTATGATCTTAAATTCCGGCTATTATTATCAAATAAAGACACACATCCTTTGTTATTATTTATTTACTATTTAATAATTTGCAGTTATTAAACTGTTTTAGTAAAATTATTGTCAACAGACTTAATAATACGTTTTTATTGAATTGCCAAAATTCCGATCCGATTAAATACCGATTGCCGCTTTTGATTTTATACGGCTCGTAATTGTTGCTACAGCCGGACTCTTCAAAACAAAAGTATTCTGCTGTCTCTGAGACCTTAGTCAGACACCGTCGGCCACTTTTCTTAAAACGAAAAACCTACTTCGAATCTCTCTGTTTTTAACTGTTTGTGAATATTTTGGGATAAATAGTAATCGGCAATTCATACAATTGCAAAGAATCTTCCAAATCGGCCATTTTAAATGACGGAGAATCGACGAACTTACACAAAAATATGTACATGCAGCCAAGCATAAAAACTTCCTGTTTTCAAAGTTGATTAAGATACCTTGGTCGAAGCTACTCAAAATAATAAACACAATTTTTTGATCTTTGTTATCCTACAGTTAAAAAACCTATAGATTGATCCAATATACAGATAAAAGATTACATAAGTTTAGGTTATAAATTTGTTGTATTTTTGTTGCTTGCTTTCGTCATTTTCACGAAAAAATATAGTTTTAAAATAGCTCTGAATTCATAAAAGTTTACTTGAAACGAACGAAGCAAATCAGTTTTTATACTTTTATTAAGATCCAAAATTGAACTACACTAATCTGACAGCACTAAGTCTGAAGCCATTATTTATATTTCAATCGTTATGAAATGAACCGTAACATTTTTAGTGCTTTTAAATTAGTTTAGTTTACTTTTAGCGACACTTTAATCGACACCAATAAGTAAAATGAATGTCCAGATAAGGTCAATTCAATTTTGAAACGGATCCGTGAGGTCGCGTTACTTATAGCAGGAAATGGAATGTCGCCGATTTATTTTAACCGCCAGCTTCTTCCACAACATTAACTTTTTAATCCGAGGATTCAACTCAAGTGCCTATGATAGGACGTTATTGTCATCGCTCCAATAAACCTACGGCAGTAAATTGGTGTTTCCGGAACGGTTTATATATTATTTACAATTTGTGATACCTTCAAGAATTTAACAAGTATCATTTTTAAAATTACCGATTTAACGGAACGACTTAGATAGAAAAACACTAGCATTGGAAGCAGTATACGTACGAATGCTTGTAAATAGTGTGAAGCTTGATTAATGTCGTAATTTATTTCACCGCATAGAAGTAAATACATAAAGAATACCTTTAGGTTCTACCTCTGCAGTAGCCGTAATAAATACCTGTCGGCGCCTTCAAAAGGCGTAGACTCATACGAACAGTTTCAATGTACTGGAGCGTATGTGAAAACAGTTTAAGTAGAAAGGATAAGTGTTCGTAGCATGTGTGGAGAAATTCGACACTCACTCCGGCTATTTACGGGCGATGGCGCGATAAGCATTTTCTCTTTCAATACCATCAAAGAGACTGGCCGCCTATTCAGGGCTACACCCGACAAAATGTTACCCATAAAGGGTATACAAGGTTGCAGCGTTTCTTACTCGCCGTACAAAAACAGTCTCAAACCTTATTTCAATAGAACCTTACACATATCGGATCGTCGTGCTAATTGAATTTTATTTTGCATTAGCACCAAACGAAACAGTACCCGAGTCTTCTCGATTGCTGACGAAGCCCATCAAATCATTTGTTGGCATGGCGACGCAAAAGTTCAGCTATTATTCCGCTCGGTTTACTAAAACAAAAGTGCTCTTAATTCTTGATCTGGGATTTCATGTGATCATTACTTTACACGGTCGGTCGCGCCAGCACTCGACGTGGTCCCAGTAGGTACTCGTTCTTTGTCACAAATTAAATTTTAGTGAGCTACAACAACGACCCTTAGATATTATGAGCCATAATCTCTCAAGCGGGGGAAACCTAAATATCTGAAAGGCAAATTGGGCGATCTCTCTGAAAGCCTTGTCATAAACTTAAGCCACACGCAATTTTGTTTGGGGCGCCCGTGGAGCAGATTCTCTTGTAATGTAGATTAAACTTACAGAATAATTGTTTTGATTGCAATCCCTCAATCTCTCCACAGACTTTTGAAAAGCCGTGTGCCGTACAAAACAAGTGTTTTACAATGTTTGAAATAAGGCGCTTTATACGGCCTGAATATAAATTGAATGCAATTTATTGCAAGATTTTTATGTTAAAATTGATGTGTTCAGAAGTTGCTGCAATTTCGTAGTTTCTTGGAATGTGGAAGCTTTTTGCTTGTAAATCAAGACGCAGACTTACGTCGGCACTTTCTGCATTGTGATTAAATTCTCCAGCGTTAGTGAATTCGCATCTGATAATGTATTCAATCGACTTCTTCACTCTCCATTCGATCCATTGATTTATTCATCGGTAGCCTTTTCTTAAATATTGCTTTTCTGATATTGATCGATGAACCTAGCTCCAGGAAGGTTTCCTAATCAATCAAATTACCTACTTTGCATCTTGAATAGTATAGGATTAAACATTTTTCTCTGCAACTACTAAAAGTAAGGTGAAGTCTAGGAAAATTATCAGCTTTTAGTCGTAGAAGAAACAAAAACCAGAATATTTCCGAGAGGACAGCGTATTGGCATGTTATTATGTGACATGCATATTTTGATCAGAGTCGCTGCCACCGCAAATCACAGCAAATCAGATTTGGGCATCCATTTGTGGACGCAATCAAAATGTCGATCGTGACCTTATGGCGTCGAATGACAATTAACTTGTGATGCCTCTGGCTTCAGCTTCCATAGATCTGAATTGGTCAGAGGTAATCTGCGCTTAGCTTCCGAAGCAAATTCAATTATATCCCAACTAGTTCTCGTCTAGGAAGTAGGTACTGCGAAAATCCCAGCATTCAAAGCGTTGTTCGACCGCTCTCTGCACGTTTCATAAATTGCGTCCTAATTATATTTGTCCCACTTACCAAACAGGAAGCAATAAATAGCCCTGAAAAGTTTTAAAGTTACAAAGGTACGTTGTAAGCAAACTTTTCGATTCCTAAACTTAGGAAATAAGATTGGGCCTCGCCCGGTAATGGCTTTGTTGTGTACCGGCTCTGTTTGACGGGTAACTCGAATTTCCTCCAGGATATTCCCGGGACACTTGCTGAAGCACTACACGTGTCCCACTTCCTTCACTTTAAAACTACCCACTTTATGGGTTTTTATGGGATTTAAAGCTATCACAGTTAAAAGTTAAAACTGACGCATTTTATGTCTATTGTTATTGATTTATAGATATAAACGCGTCAGTTTTAACTAACTAACTACATTTAGGACAACTGAATTCAATAGCTGTCATAAGTTTAGTACTATTCTAACTTATTCTCATTACTATGCCAAAGACACTAGGTTTTTAAGTTGCCCAGGTAGATTTAAGAAAACTATACGAAGCGAATTCGCTAACCGAAACTTTCAAGGAAATGCGATTTGTTCATAACTTTGTTATTATGAGTCGAACAAAGAACTTTTGCTCAATAACGAATATAACGTGGAATCATTTGAAAGTTAGACCGTTATTTCGCTTTTCTCCTACGGCTAGAAAAATACGCCTTTCAAATTCATAAAGTTAACTTGACTTTATCCTTCTCGGTAGTATTGAGCTAATCCGATTCCTTCCACAAATATAACTGAATCTGGCTGAATCTTAACTTCCAGTTTAGTACTGATGCGATCTCGAAGGGGAGCGAACCTCGTTCGTGTCAGGATCAGAAGTACGATCAGGTTCGTTAAAACACCTGTCAAACTGGGACTTTAGGCTACTTGGGAATGAAACAGGTTCGACAGTTTGCAAACCTTCCCAACCTTACATCAAAACTGGAGAAGATGGAATTGTTTGAGAATGTTGACTCAATACCGGTACCGAGATACTAACCAACTAAGGATAAAACAAACATTGTCATATCGAATACGTGCTTTTGAGTGTAATCCACAGGTTGTCTTTGCGGATTCATATTTTTTGTTTATAACACAAAAACACAAAGAAAAATAACTTAGAAATTAAGTACTTCTTTCGCTATTTCGAAGTGTTTATTGCTTATAAAAAACCTAGAAACCCATTTCGAATCCCCTAATTTTAGACTAGTTGTGCTTAATAAATACGAATGGCTTAAAAATATTTTTTTTATGAGACTACACCTCGGTATTCCTCGAAAAATCGAAAATAACTAAACATTGGGATTCACATTGGAGGCAAATAAAAATGAACCGTAAAATGATTTGCAATTATATTTCTACTAGCGGCCCGCCCCGGCTTCGCACGGGTATTAAACAAAAATTTCAGAAATTATACACACTAACACGATGGGTTTCACAGTTTTCATATGGATCTTTACTTTTTTTAACAGCATTGGGGTTTTTGACATTGACTCGACATTCCAAAACTGACACTGGCCGTAGAGAAAAAGCAAGCACCGTGCGCTATACAACCTCTTTTTCTATTCTGACGCGCCATAATAGAAAAAGAGGTTATATATACAGCCCACGGTTCAATTATTGAATTTTTCATGCGGATCCCTAACTTCTAATGTTCATCACGGAAAATTAAGGATTCTAATGGTGAAAGAATTTTTTAACTCGGTCCAGTAGTTTCGGAGCCTATTCAATTCAAACAAACAAACAAACAAACAATCAAATCTTTCCTCTTTATAATATAAGTATAGAAGTCTACACTAAATGGTTACAATCCCCATCCGGTTCTACAATAGTTCAATTTATTGATAACATTGATGCATCGCTGGTTTAAAAAACGCATCCATCCAAAGATAAAACAGCAAGACAAAAAGCACAAAACTGCAAGTCACACTGATTTATGTGGACATAGGCCGCGCTCTACCAGGTAGATTAGGTAGGTGTAGGTAAAGTTATTCAACTCTAATTTTGGGCACGGATTTGTCGCTACAACAGCTTTACAGCAAGGTTATATATAATATATTATAATTATTAAGTACCTACTCGCACGGGTATTTAACAAAAATTTTAGTTTTCATACGAAAGCCTAACTTTTTTGAAATATTCTATAGCCTATGTTCATCACGGAAATTTATGATTCAAGCTGTGCTTGCTGCGGCTAGATGATGCTGTGTAAAGTGTCCAGAATTATAAAAAATAGTTATTATTAGAGCATTAAACGTTATACATACTAAAACTAAGTCTAATAACTGAGGTTAAAGTGGGTAGGTCCCATTTGTTCTATGGAACATGACGTAATAGAACAATTTGAGAAAATATTGTCCCTATTTGTGAACTTTGACTTGAATTGTTTTTGCTGTTTGAATCATCCAAGATTCAAACAGCAAAAATAACAATATTAGTTGCGTTTAGATGTGATTTAAGGGCGTTTCCGCACTAAAATCATATCTAAACGCAACTTACTATTTATGTGTTATTTTATGTTTTTAAGACGTTTACACAGTAAAAATCACATCTAAAAGCAACTAACTAATATTTGTTAATTTATGTTTTTATACCATTTACGGACTAAAATCACATCAAACCGCAAATAAATAACATTTGTTTTTTTTTTGTTTATGTTAGTGGGTAAACGCCATTAAATCAAAAAATAACAAATATTAGTGAGTTGCGTTCAGAGGTGATTGGAGAGCGTAAACGCAGTTAAAACTAAAAATAACAAATATTAGTTAGTTACGATTAGATTTGATGTTAGTGCGTTAACGCCATAACAACAAAATAGAAGTGAGTTGCGTTTAGATGTGATTTTAGTGCGTAAACGCCATATTGCTTTAGAGTCCCCCTACATATGTATGATTCGTGCAGCCGCACCTGACCACAAATCAGCGGTAAATCAGATTTTGAGCGTACACGTTCGTGATTGCTGAAACGAATTTGCGTTGTTGTGGCGCGTCGGGCCGCTAACAACGTGAAAGGCCCAAACGCAGCGCGTGCTTGCTTAACAATTACTATCCAAACTACTACACATTTTCAATAAATTGACGAGTGAGCACCATTATCGGTGAGTATTGTTTGTAGGAATAATTAATACTGTTATAAAGAGGAAAGATTTGATGGTTTGTTTGAATTGAATAGGCTCTGAAATACTTAACCGATTTGAAAATTCTTTCATTATAATCCTACATTATCGCTGATGAACAAAGATTTTAGAATGTTTAAAAAAAATTTGGGTTCCGAACGAAAACTTCAGTAATGTAAGTAAACATTTTAAAATTTTGAAATTTTTGTGTAATACCTGCCTGTGAGAAGCCAGGTTGAACTGCTAGTAATAAATAATGCTGGACAATCCAAACAACATCATCTAGCTCCGAGCTAAGCAGAGCTTGTGTTATGGGTACAAGATGACTTACTTAATACAACATCTATACTAATATTACAAAGAGAAAAGATTTGTTTGTTTGTTTGAATTGAATAGGCTCCGAAACTACTGGACCGATTTGAAAAATAATTTCACCATTAGAATCCTAAATATTTCCTATTGAACATAGGCTTTAGAATATTTTCAAAAAAGTTAGGTATCCACGTGAAAAATAAAATTTTTGTTGCGGACCGCTAGTACAACATAATAGGAATAGAAACAAATCGTCGAATTCAGAAGAGATAGAGATGGAAACTTAACATTGACAGTTCACGTTAACATTAACACTCACGGGCTTGACGAATGTTAATGCTTAAAAAATAAGAATAAGTTTTTAAGAATAAATAAAAAAAAAAGTTTTAATGAAAGAAAGACATGTTTCCCATTTTCATTTAACCTAACGACTTTCATTCCAAAGTAAGTGGGTATTAGAAAGTAGGCCTTAACGATAATACGATAAAAAAGTTCCAAGAATACAAATTAGGCACTTATATAAAAGTATCAGCAAAAATTAAGACGGCAATCAAACATAATTTCATCAGAAATAAAAGTTCATCGACCACATTACCAAGATTCAGTTAGGAACTAACAAAGTCTGCTTTATATAATATTGGAAAAGTAAATGAAATAACCGATTCGAATCCTTATAAATCTGAAGACTAAAAATTTTACACACAGTGCTAGTGTCTATCCAGTCTAACGGACAGGTATGAACATCGACAATCCTCTTGAAATAAAAATTCACATTTATTTAATAAAAACCAAAAAACTTAAGCAGTGTATGTGAACAGGATCCGAGATTCTTTATTAATGTGATAATGATAACTCAAGCTCATTGTGACTGCGAACCGACGCTTGTGTTAAGACATTGAGTGCCGAAAGTTCTACACAGAAAAACATTGCTCAACGTCACAAATAGTCCCAATTTTTTGCTATCGAGATACCACTCGATAGATAGTCACCCCTATCTATACCATCATAAGTTTACAACGCGTTCACCAATAAAGGATGCTGTGTTAGATGGCATCAAACATAATTATCATATTTTTTATTAACAATCGGTTCATCTATTTCGGTGATAAATGGGGACATTTATTTGGACATACACAGGAAGGACCTGTCACCCTAAACGATGTGCTTTTTCCATTGCCTTCTCTGTTCCGTCGGGTTATAAAAGATTAGGCTTAAAAGTGGTTTCAGAAAATCAAATCATCACCAGCAGTGAACCCTATGGCCTTTAAAGCAAACTCTATAGTCGAAGCCAGTAATAAATATTTTCAAGTAACGCTGGCTTTAGGATTGGACGATTTCATACACATACTAATTCTATATAAGTAATGAGCAAAAGAGGAAGGTAATAAAAATAACAAATCATCCTCTTTTATTATGGACGAGAGTTATCGTGTATGGCTCTTTTACACAACTCGGTACAGTATTTGTACTCTATGGAATAACCGTTGGGTGACTTGTAAATGGTTAGCAACAGAATTTACTCGCGAATTGTTTGCATTTCATTAACTCCAGCCAACAAGGGACCTAATTTTATTTCTCTGGCGCAGCCGGTGAGTGGCTGGATCAATTTGATATTTACACGAAAAGTCAAAAAAGTCGGAAATCTGAATCTGCAATGTGCTGAGTAAGCAGCTGAAAGTTTAGTTACTATTATGTTGAATTGTCGAAAAAAATCTGCATCTTTTCAGCAAGATAGCAACATATTTGCACATTAATTAATAACAAAAAGTATTCTTACTGTAAAAGTCCGAACTACGAATCTACTCTTCATTGAGTGCTTAAATTCATTGTTAAAGAAAGAACATATTATTTTTTAACTTCAATCACACAATTTTTTATTAGGTACTCACAGAATATTTTTACGATAATTATGTATCACTGATACATAGTCCACTGCTGGACATAGGCCTCCCCTAATGAGCGTCATGGTATACAATAATAGACTAACATAGGCTGATGATGATGATGATACAAAGTAACGGAGAATACAAACAACAGCCTAAAACGTTAATAAGAGTTCAACTTTAATTTCTTTATTTATGGCGCCGGCGCTTGCTTTTCGCCACGACTCTGCCGGTGTCGGTGTCTCGGAGTATATAAGAGTTACCTACTCATTCATAAATGACAATTTCATGTTTGGGTTTACTCTGTTCCGATATATTTTGACTTAGGCTTTTGTAATGAAGTAGCTATCTTAATATTCACTGTCGTGTTTAATACCCTATTCAGATTTGAGCCAGAATTCCTTACTTTATGCACCTGAGTTATTAGCATTAGGTATTAGAATAGAACATTTACATTCGAGAAATTAAAATTAGTTTTGGCATCCCAATGGAACGTTGGTATTTTCTTTTGAAATGAAACAATGCCTACCAGTTTTATGTTTATGCGGACAGAAGGACGGTTAAATGAAATGGTTCGGTAATTTAAAAATATATTTCAGTGGTAGTTTTATTCAAATGTGTTTAGGTACAGTAGCAGCTCTAGCGTCCTAAAAATAGATAGTTAATTTTCGCATCATTTTGAGATCAGTCATTTATTTTTATTTTATTTTAACAATTATGTAAGCCTATAGCGAGTACACCAAAACTTACAAGGGTAGGTTTCTTTATCTATACTAGAATTATAAAGAGGAAAGTTTTAATAGTGTGTTTGTTTATTTGAATTTAATAGCCTCCGAAACTACTAGACCCTGATGAACATAGGCTATAGGTACAATATTTTCAAAAAATTATAAATCCGTATGAAACTTGATTAATGTAGCCCAACATTTGACAATATTGATAATCTTCAAAAAAAACCCTGGTGATGAATAATTTAATAAAAAAGTACCTAAAGCGAGGAAAATCAGTGTCTAAGATCTAAGTTGTAAGGAGGCACCCACAATTAATTAACTATCCTTAGTACTCGGAGGTCATGTATTATTATCACAAAATAGGTGCTTCACAACTAAGCAGTATCATAAATCCGTATAATAGGGAGATCAACGTAACAGGCTCTAGCAAATTACTAATACTTCCACATAATTAGTCTTCACTTAGAAAGTGGCAATTTAACATGCTAACACAGTGTGATTCTCTAAAGACAGGTCGAACAAAGTAGGTTAGGAACGTAGGCTGTGCAATTATTTTTATATTATTAAGTAGGCTAGACTCGCTGGTGATGGAGACGTTATCTCCATCACCAGCAATCTAAAAGTCGCGAAAGTTAAGACTGGATAATCTCTACCAACAAAATCGATACAGTGTGAATGATCTGTAAAGACATTGTATTGGTCGAACAAAATATGTCAAGAATAAAAGCTGATTAGCATAGTTACACACTTGATTAGCATAGTTTAGACTTAGATCTCCATATCAGCTGTGTAAAAGCCCCGCAAGATTAGAATGAAAAAAAAATTACGACCAATATCGAATCCATGAGTTCTTTAAAAGATAGTAATTTCCTATTTTTATACGTGTAACAGATTGCGCTCATAGAATCGACTAACGAGAGCTATAAAGCTATGTAAAGCAGTTAGATTACACGGGGATCCTATCGCTGGCGAGAGCTCTCCTGAGCTGCGTTTGCAGCTCTTACGTGCTCCGAATGCAAAAACACATGGATTGTGCAATTTGTGCAAAGGTGTTGGAGTGCCCGCCTTGCCCCCATGTAGATAAATCAGCTTACCTAGGCAATTCGCCCTTAGCCACTAGACTTAGTTTACTGATGTTCTTAGAAATATCTCTTACTTTAAAATACTGATTGTTCAGGGAGAGTACAAAAGGAGCGAATTCTATTAACAAAAGGCTATCAAGACCGACGTCAAAAAGAAAATGGACTTCGTATAAACAATCACAATTACAATAAGCAGGAAAATAAGAATCCTCGACATAATGGTGATTGAAAATGAAAGAAAAGTGGAATGTTTGAGCGGGACGGAGGCTGGCGTACTAATCTAACCAGCTCTACTCTTCTTATATAGATGTACTTAACAATTTTGCTCCCGGTTTGAGCCCCTTTTTTACCAATATATTTTTTGTTCAAATGGCGCATAAAGTTAGCTCACGGCTAATTGTCTCACACAAACGGTAATCTAGTAAATTAACTGCGCTTATGCTCGAATAAGTAGGTTAATTTCGCCGTGCTACTCGTACTCGAAATTAAAAGCGATTCACGGTTTGTTTTACAAATCCCGTATCAGTAGCAATTTTAATGAGAGCGGTTTAAACATACCAATATGTCTGCATAACATTCGGGTCTATTTGAAGAAAAGTTTACACAATTACACAATTTTTTTCATAATCGGTAGGCCTTGTTTTATAGTAATCTCACCTGATGGAAAGAGACGATGTATCACAAAGTTCAAAAGATACCTTAAATGGAGATAAGGATACTTACATTAAATATTTACACACAATTGAATGTTGCCATTCCTAGCATAGTTTAGGAGAATATTACGAGCAAAGTGCCTTTATCAATGAGTTTGAGTTAAGATGTAAGTTTTCGCCTGTGGGAAAACCCTTCGAGTAGTCTTGACTCTTGGCATTTCCCCAAGAGGTTCATACATACGTCCACTTAACTTCATTTCATATAGGAAGGTACATTTAACGTCTTTCTGCTATTATTGTCTAACTGAACGTTGTTGATAATATCTACGTTTCTTCGCACGGTAAATTTTAATTGTTGCTATCATTTCGGAACTAGACGTGTATATTACCTTACGCACGCACGACCCATTTAAATTATTTTAATTTCGCTTTAATTTAACCGCAAACATGAAACAGCTCTCTAAAGGTAGAAATTTACGAATTCATTCATACTTTAACAAATAAATTGCTTTGGTTTTACCAAATTCAATTATACAATGTTTAAAATTTAGAAAAAATGCTGTAGGTACTATACCTATACCGTTTCTGCGTCAAAGTCTGGTCCTGCTTAGAAACTTATCTGTGTCGTAACTTTGTTACTTGAATGTTCCCGCTAGGATACCTTTATCAAGTTTTCAGTCTCTTTACATTTTCTAAGATGGCAAGATTGGCAAGTAACCTGATTCCATCAGTTTAATTCAGACTTCTTCGTAATTTAATGCGATTTACCTACTGACTCAGCTATGAACTCAGGTTACGTACATTCTGTTACCAAACAGTCCCAAAGCTCAGTTCTGCGGGAGTAACTTGGCCGATTCCGGCTGTGTTACGTAAACTCGACCCCACCGGGCAATTTAATGTCATAAACCCTTAAATAATTCAATTGTATGCAGGCGGGGGCAGAGTTGCCAACGAAACCGTCGGATTTTGCACTAAAACATAATGTAATTTTCTAGCACAGTAGGTACCCAGAAGCTTCATATTTCATCCTCCCATTTATAGAAATAGACGGGAAGCGGTAATGTTGAATTTTAATAAGATTTCGACTTGCTAAATACTTAATTACCACGTTATTGCAGTTAGTTTCTCGCAACATACTAAAATGAAAATTTTCAACATTCAATTCTACTATTTGAGTAGTTAGGAATTACCCCGAGTTTAGTCGAATCGCAACCATAACTTTTATATATAGAGTTAGAGATAGATTACAACGAAATCGTTCTTAAGGTTTTTTACAAAGAATAGCCAATAACAGTCTTAAAAGATATCTCGAGAAATAATCTCTTAAACGGATTGCCTCTCTTGTAAACGTTTTCTTTGAACCACGGTCGATCCGTAAGGGAATATGACAACTCCTTTGCGATATTGACCAATAAATTGTTATTTGCGGGTAAATTATGAGAGATTTATTTAGCGGGTCTTGTGTAAACCTAATTTTAATGACGAATAACGCTTTGAGCATCGAAATAAATAATTTGATATTTAATCTTTACGCTAGCTATTTATTATATATTTATTTGGTGGTGTTATTAGCATACTTATACAGCGTTGAAGGAACGACTTGCACTTACGTAGTGAAAATTCTTAGAATTAAAAGATCGTTTCAAAAGGGGTACGAATTGCAGCGATTTGTCACCAGTAACTAAGTTGCCGTAAGCTCAAAAGAGATCCGACAAAAGACAGCTGTCTTCATTGTACAAAAGTATTTGCTTTTGTTCCTGAGGTGTCTATTCAAGCAGCGAAAGATAAAAATTACGAACTCCGAGGTGTTTTTATCAAAGACGAAAACAAAGGGTTGTTTAATGAGGGTATTAGTGGAAAGTTCACGATAAATTCGGGATCGTTAGGCGTTCTTTGTCGCCCCTGTATTGTGCTGTAAGTCAAATGCTTATGAACCGTTTCATCAGAAACCTTTTCAGTGGAAGTAATTCGATCAAAACTCAGTTTTTATGCTCTTAATTAAAAGACGTATTTTGTTTAAATTCAGCGGTAATATGGTTTGGATAGTACCTCTAGGTGAGTACCAGGTCTACATTATATAAAAACGATGTAGGTATAATAGTCACATAAACATGATACTAAACTCATTAGCTCGGTAATTATCACTCTAATTGTCAATTTGGGTTGGGAATGGGTTAATTACATCTGAACCTCCCTTAAAATATCTACGCATAAAATAGAGGATAGGTATCGATACATAAATTTATAGATGACACAGAAAATTTTATAAACATATATTTGTTTTTACTTTCAACATTTATAAGTTTTATCCTTATATTTCTAGATTTAGCCAAATAGATAAAAGCTACATAGTAGTTTTATCAAGTTAGTGAAATCTGGTTACTGGCCATCCAGTTTCATAAAATAACATTTTATAAAAGCCAACAAAGCAATTTAAATTGTTCGACAAAAGGCCGAAGTACCTCATACAAAAACATGGATTAAACCGAAACATTTCGCGTAGATACATACTATCATACGGTGGTCTTATCGTACTGCGAATTTAACCTTTGTAGAGTGGTCCCAGGGGGATCCGACTTTCAAAAAGGATATTATGCTCATCTGGGCACCTTATTATCTTTTCGCCAACTCGGCACGGCTGTTTACCTTACAAACATTTGCATAGGCTTGCTCGTTTCTTATTCCGTAATTTCTGGCTCAAATATCAATGGCAAAGAATGAAAAGAAAATGGTCAGTAAGTCTCTAAGGGCTGAATTGATCCAAATTCATTGTGCGCATTTCCGTACCTATATATTTTTACGAGGTTAAGCATTCTGCAATACCGTGTTGAAAATGGGATCAAATTGGATTTCTTTATGTTGGTAGGTAAAGGTCAGTTTTGACCTCTGGAAAAATTATTCTACTTTCCTCAAACAATATTGCAATCCCTTCACCGTGTGAGATAGACGGCGCAACCAGAAATATGGGCAATACGAACGCACGGTATCCAATTTTAATTTCAGCGGAGAACGGGGAAAAGAGTTCTCATGAACGTATAGGTGGTACCTACAGCTCAATCCATTAGCTAGCTGGTTATTACTTTGCCTTCCCGGGTCCAACACACTACCGCCGTTTGAACCCCGCGCTTTGCCACAATCGTACAGCTGGCAGAGCATTCCAGAGCCGGCCTTTCTAATCCCATATTTGCTCTTTTCATTAACCTGCTGTTAAAAGTTTACAGCAAAGTTGTTTATCATAATGTAAGTTTCATTCAAAAGTAGTACTCGGTTGTATTGAAGTAGTAGTACATCATAATTTGGCTTTTGAATAAAATAATCAACCATAAAATTTGCCCCTTTAACTTAATAGCTAAAGGGGTAAGTTGTATGGTTAATTATTCCACAAATGTAAAGAAAGAGCAACGAAATTACTTAAATAATTTCGCACAATAGCTAATTAGCTGGTAGCCAGCATTATTCATTATAATAAAGTACTGACTTATGCAAGAGTTTGGGCGTTCAGGTCTGATACTAGAATAATAATTACGTGGTGGGTGTAACCAAACAATCCCGATAGCAGACCATTCAATTAACGCTGGATCCACATTGTACCCAGATTGCATTTCACACCTCGACAGAGAAACCGATAGGCCCCATACAGTTCAAAGGAACTCGAGTGACAATGAAGTCCCATGATATGCTGATCTTGTAACACTCTAGCAGAAGAACTAAGCTTACATTATCTATTTTTATAGTAAAGCTATTTTTATACCTCGTTTGCCATTTAATAAAACTACACTATCAAACTGACTTTCATTCATTACACATCAAAGGACTCTGGCAGGTCAAATCAACCATCTGATAAATAAAGGTAGTTCTCGTAAATATAAAAACAGCTAATAATAAAGCTGTATATTATTAGCTATTGAGCTCAAAGTAAACTTAGTTATGATTTTGTTGACACCCTTTAGCCGCAGACATCGGATAGAGAGATAAAATTTTATTATTTCATAGGGATATCATCATCATCATCATCACCAGCCTATAATAGTCCACTGCTGGACATAGGCCTCCCCTAATATATAGGGATAGATGCACTTCAATTGAATTATTAAACACGTATTTAGTCCCACAGACTTAACAGAAGCTAAGACAGAAATCGAGTGAAGTAACTTTACCTAATCTGTGATTCGGGTTTCCTATCATGGCAACAGATATACAAAAGAGCTAGCGGTCCGTCTCGGCGTCGCACGGGTATTAAACAAAAAATTCCAAATTTATTATTTTTTACACGTTAGGTAACATTATTTTAGTTTTCATACGGCTCACTCAACTTTAAAAATATATGTATATAGCCTAGGTTCATACGGGACAAGAATTATTCAAATAGGTCAAGTAGTTTCGGAGCATGTTCAATATAAACAAACAAACAATCTCTCCTTGTTATAATATTAGTAGGTAGATATAGTCATATCTACTTGATACCATTCTACGCTTCTGGTAAAGAGATATTTTCCAACGTACGAGATACAATTCACTCGCGAGCTTTTCGAGTCATCACTCTCATTATCTTCAAACACCAAAGGCAAGCCCTAGTACCTAACACAAAAGCAGCGCCGTGTCAAGTCAGTGCTCATACGACAACCATAGGCAATGTTGAATAGACATTGCATTCACTGTTATGTTGTGATAAAATTAGCACAGGTAAATGAGACGGATATTTCCGAAGCACTTCGCTCTTCGGCAGGCCTCATGACCTATATGGAGGTAAATGATAGCAAATATTTTCCTCGCTCATGTAGCTATATTAAAATTTTTATGCGCTTTAATTTTATAGGTTTAAATATTTTGTTGCTACTTAGAACGATCATATTGCCTGAACGTCCGCAAATATTTATGGACGATGGACGAGGAAGGAAAAGGCAGTGCTTATATAGAGAGAGGTGAATGAATTTCATCTGGCAAGCGATTCATTTTTATCAAAGGCGTAAACCCTTTCAGAAACCCTTATCAAAACATAACAACCTAATAAATATAATCAAGTTGTATATCTACGTACAATGTACATAAGTTGTTAAAGCTTCTCGTACGAGGTAAATACATAAAAGGACATCTACGTCTTTAGTGCGTATATAAAGCGGTTGATGCCAACCAGTACTTTTTCCAATAAAGGTAACAAAAACAACGACTCCTTGTTGGTTGCAAATCAAATTACAACTTTTACATTACGCTGTTTCCTAGATTCATTCAACACATAAACTTGTGAGGCCTTTTGCACTTAAAACTTCCCCCGGGGGAAAATTGTGCGGTCACATTATATCGCTGAACGAATTGTTATTGTTTCTGAAGGGAACTTTAACCGCTGTGGATTACATTCAACCGAAGTGGCTCGCTTCTGTCATGAACTGCGAGACTGTCTTGTTTACAGCAGATGGTTTGACCTATCGGGGTTAAATTTAGATATCTAACTATTGGTTCTAAAATGCGGTCTCAAAGCTAAAGTTGCGTGATCGGGCAGCCGATAGGCGTCTGGGGTTTTCGTTTTCTAGTTGCGAATTTAAGCCGTGTTACGTGGGCTCACGTTTCATGTACCTACGTAATATACTAATGTAAACATGTGTATGTGATGAGTCTGTTTGAATTCAACTAACTTATATTACTGTTTGTTAAGATACACTGTGTATTTAGTAGGTAGATATGATGGTGGTGCTGATGTTGGTTGATGTTTTACATATGTGGAAACATGCTGTTGCGAACGTATACACCCTAGTTTGATAATAACGGGACAGGACATGATTTTGGTTCTACTGTTTAAGTTGAGCATCAATAGACCATCGTGCATCAATATTGTGTTTTTCAGAGATAGAATAATGTCAAAATACGTACGGAACACGTTGAAAACGTGTACACTATAAAAGCTCAGTGATAAAACATGAAATCGATTTTCCTATCATATTAATTACTGAATCGTCTGTCATATTGAAATCCAATAGAGATTAATAAAGTTTTTCGTGTAAAATGTTATTGTACCTTCCATTGCACGGAATATCAAAATATAGCAAATACAACATTTAAATTATTCATGGTACGCCCAAATTTCAAAGATAAAATTAATATGTACATGTACTTCGTCACTGTTTCTTTTCACACGAGAAAATTCAAAACATTCAAAATACTGCTACGGGTATAGGGATTGCAGTTGCTGGATCCAGCATACAGCAATCCAGCTGGATCCAGCGCTTTTTTAAAGGTGCTGGATCCAGCATACAGTGCTGGATCCAGCGATGCGGATCCGCAAACGTATGAATTTCTATTATTTAGTTGCCGTCATTTTCAAAACGGCGGCACGGCGTTGCCTTTCTTTCACCATAGCATAGCACGTGTCGCATGTGCGAATGAAAGGCAACGCCGCCCGCCCCCTTTCCCCCTTACCACCTGTACCACTTTAATTGTTTATTTTATAAATCAAAGACAGTTAGATTAACTGCTCTCGTCTCGATAGAAAGTGTTTTTGGTTTAGATGATGTGATGACGCAGAACTCGTGGAAATGACTTTAGAGCAAAAGCTTGGGATGGAAATTAAAAGAGAGAAGGAGAACTTAATTAAACAAAAGCCAAGTGGTCAATTACATTATGAAAAGGTCCTAAAAAAATGAGCGATTTTGAGAACGAAGCGAAGGAGTGATGAGAACATTTTATCTATGGTTTATGAGTAGGTATTTAATGACCCTAAAACCGACCAGTGTAGATGCCTAAAGGGCATTCTCAGCAGTCGGCTACATATGCAGTTCTGTGCGAAGCAGGTTGGGAGATAAGACTATAAATAAAATTGTTTGTTGTTTTCTAAGGTCTTAGGTACTTTCAGAGAATTCAAAAAAAGAAATAGTCAGTCTCTTATCGTCAGATTTTAAACTGCCTAATTATTAACGATTAACGAGTGGAGAGAAGATTATTTCGGAGCTACTTTTGATACAAAATTGATTGAAGATTAAAATAGTATTATTATTACGGTCCTTTTTTATAGTTAATTTTAAAAGAATTTGTAGGACTGATTGCTACCGATTAGCTATCCTATGATATGACTAAGATATTGCTTACTTTATCTGAAATGTTATATGATGTTATATATTTGTTATTTAATTTTAGTTTAATTCTTTTTATCTCAAATGATTAAGAAACCAAAGCAAAACCACCAATTGAATGAAAGATTTTATAGATTATCGTAAAAAGTTCAAATTAATAAAAAAAGTCTAAAATGTTGGGTTTATAGTTTCGTTCCACATTTTGCTGGATCCGCGCTGGATCCAGCTGGATTCAGGTCAATCCAGCAAGAATCCAGCTGGATTGAAAACGCTGCTGGATTGCAATCCCTATACGGGTATCATGAATATTCCATCGGAAACCCTTTTAAGAGATAACGCCCTATGAAACGCTTTCAAAAAATATCCCTAAATAATTAATGCGACTTTCAAATATTTCGTAGGGTCATTTTAGGAATAAACGGCAACAGTTCAAGATATTCTTTTTAAAAAGTTTTATCTCTAAATAGATAAGCTTCATAAGATTAACATCCCTTTCTTATGATCGTTTTTACGGAAAACAAAAGAACACCAGCCAAAAATAGAAAATAAAACGTGAGCCTTTAAAGAAGTGGTGAAAACGTAAAGTTTTCCAATTGATAATAATTTCCATTGTGGTGCAATACAAAGGGAACAGGAAAGTATGAAAATCTGAAATAAATTCTTAATTTAAGAGCTGACTGAACGCTATCTGAAAGGAAAGTCGGGATTAGAAGAACAAAGACTACGACCCCTCTGACTGGTGGAGCTTAATTTTTTGTTGACTTCTGTTTGGCTCTTTGCCGTTCGCATAAATTGGGCTTTCGAAGTTTATCGCCGAAGCGATGTCGATTTATTTTAAAGCCACTGAACTTACATTCGTTCCTGAGGCACGAAAATAATCACCCAATTCAGTCTCAAACTACTTTACATGCAAAGTCTAATTAGGTAGAGCTTGGCCAGTAATCTCGTACATCCATAGCCGGTGCGAACCAGCTATAAATTAAACCATAATTGCCCTAATTAGGAACAAAGAAAACTAGAATTCCACTAGAATTTCGCAACAAATGCTTATGAAACTTATCCGGCCAGCGTAACAAGTATAGGAAGTTCCAATCTACATTTTCAGGGAAGGCACTGCATAAAAACGCCAGAGAAAGTTAGCATCCGCAGCGAATGCGAATATTCTGTCATAAAAAGGTAATGTAAGTGCGAAGTAAGTTTGTATGTTGCTTTGAGTTTTGAGTGCATTGTACGGAAGCGGCAGCAGTAATAAATCCTTGTTTCGTGTTAGCCGGCCGGCCGACACCCGCCGCCCGATTACATTCCGATTCTGAATGTACGATACGGCTACTTCGGGATTGGCCGGCAATAAATACACGCAATTACCGCCCCCATAACTAATGTCCATGCTAATATTCGCAATGAATGTACCGTTTTCGCAATTGCTGCTTCTACAGCATTGAAGACGGTACAAATACTTTTTTCTTCATAGGCGGAGTTCGTTTACCGCTTTTTAGTGTCTAGCACTACGTCGTAGGTCTACGCTTTTAGTCTACGAAGCATCTAAAGTGCCGTAGAGGGTCTACGAAACATCTTCGTTTTCAGAGAGGCGTCTACGTACTTCTTCGTAGAGGGTCTACGAAACAAAATCTGTAGAGGAACTGTGATCAGCTGGCGGGTTAGTTAAAGTTTTTCTCTACGACAAAGGTATTTCGAAGCAGAAATTTCATGAAGATTTTCATAATACATACGTAATGCAGAGTCCTATATAATACAGAGCTATAACTCAATTACACGTCTAACATAAGGGCAGGAACCCGTGTAGCTATGGTTCCTGTATTCAATTAATCCGACAGTCAAACTCGCACCTAATTTGTACACAAACGGAAGGCTAGCCAGTTCGGTCATCTTCATAATTTACTACCATGCAAATTACACTTCCGTCCTGCGCACTAGGTCGTAGCTACATACCATACCTATACCAGTGTGTCTTAGTTAAGCTTTGACGGTTTGATACCATTCTGAGAAGAACTACTATTGAATAGCAAATCCGAATATAAAGCAAGTTCAAAAATAGCTTGAGGTTTTTAGATAACACTTTTAGAGATACTGGTAAACCAAAAATACCTTTATAGGGATTTTATCAGGGCACGAATGGTGTCAAAATAAATAGTATCGATCTATACTCTAGCTATATTAGTGTATCTATACAAAGTAATTTTACATTGTATGGATCTGAAAGTGTTTCCTTTGGTAAAACTATTCAGCTCCAACTTTACACTACACCATCAAAAATAACAGCCCAATAAAATTGTTGTTTACAAAACATAAACATTCCTTTACCTTGTACAGTCACCAGCATAAATATATGACTATGGGCAGCGCTGCAAAACTATCTGATTATCAATTGAAGGTATAATTATGTGATGATACTCAGGATGTAAAAATATGTGATGATTTACACCCGGCAAAATAATCGTTTGCACCGTTGTAACAGCATAATTATCGGATCACGTAAAGACTGCATTAATATCTGATACAATGAACAGTAAGAAATATCTCAACAATGTGCAAGAATGAACTTTATATACCTAAGCATAGAGCCGTGATTTGAACGAAATAGTTTGACGCTTCTTGAAAAGAGTATCAACCTGTCATTGGATATCGCTGTCTCACGTTTTATGTTATGACATGATTTCAGCAGATTTCGTTTTACTAATATAAATATGAATACAAGAATTTGTTATTATAAGGAGGGAAGATTTGATTGTTTGTTTGTTTGTTTGAATTGAAATAGGCTCCGAAACTAGTGGACAAAATTTGAAAAATTCTTTCACCATTAGAATTCTAAGTTTTCCGTGATGAACATGCGATAGAACATTAAAAAAAAATTAGGGATCCGCATGTAAAGTTTAATAATTATACGTGCGCAATACATTCAACTTCTTGTTATGTTATGGCTCCGCTCTGCTTGCTTTTTCTCTACGGCCAGTCCCAAGTGTCAAAACCCCAATGCTGCTAAAAAAGTAAGGGAAGTTAAGAAAACTGTGAAACATAACGCGTTAGTGTGTAAAATATATCTGAAGTTTTGGTTTAATATCCGTGCGAAGGCAGGGCGGACCTCTAGTTTATTAAACGCTGCGGTGGGAAATGTTGATGTCAGCATTTAATAAAAGAAGAGTTTTTGGCAAGGAGATTACATTGGTTAAAATTGTATGGTGATAATGCTGGCTTTTCGAATCTTCGAATGTTACCTATGTCAACGGTCATACACGAAGGAGTTTTTATAATTTGTTCGTGTCTTTTAAAATTGTAATATATTTAAATATGTAACTATAGTTTGATTTATAATATACCTAATAGAGGATTTTTGAAGACGTAGCTTAGTGTCAATACTGCATAGAATATTAAGTTTACAAGAATTTATGTTGTTTTTGAGCTAATAAGTATAAATACTTAAATGAGAAAGATTGGATTTATATAATTATTTTTTTATCACACACTGTTAAAATTTAAATTATTTGACGCACTTGATTTCGTCAGTTTACTACGCAGTCGGACCTTAGGCAGATAATCAAACATAACACTGGCCACCGACGACTAAAATGCTAAAATAATGACTTAAAACGTGAGACGTGAGCGGCGATATCCAATGACAGATTGATGCTCTTTTCAAGAAGCGTCATACTGTTTCGTTCAAATCACGGCTCTATGCTTAGGTATATAAAATTCATTCTTGCAGATTGTTGATATATTTCTAACTGTTAATTGTATCAGATATTAATGCAGTCTTTACGTGATCCGATATTATGCGTTTACAAAACAAGAGATTATTTTGCCGGATGTAAATCATCACATATTTCTACATCCTACGTATCGTCACATAATTATAAGTTCAATTGATGATCAGATATTTTTGCAGCGCTGCCCATAGTCATATATTTATGCTGGTGACTGTACCACAACAACCGCTAAAACGAGTGTAATACGTCACCACCACGCTCTTGAACGGATAAAATAGATGTGTAAGTATTTTATTCGACATGCAAACACTGGAAACCTCAAATCGCTTGAATGTGAACTGTATAACAGGGTTAGAAGTTTCAAATTCCCTAAACTGTTGGGCAGTGTGTAGTTATTCGACCTCAAGAGGGACTTTATTTTACGGATACCGCAGAAAGTGGTCAGAATTATCTCGCAGACCAGCGCCGACGGTAGAATAGCCCACTCAATGCCTGTACTACAATTTCACTATAGCGACCTACAAAGTTATTTTCTAAAGAGCTGGTAGGTATTCCATCCTTTTTCCTTTCTATTTTATTTGATCCAACTATGCTAGCAGTTTCTAAGCTCACTTGAGGGCTTACAACATAACTCTACCATGGTTATAAAGCAGGAGTCGACATTTTAAAACTTAAAGGTTTCTTAAACTATTATGTGAGTGTTTAATGAACCAAGCTGGTTCATACAAGAACTTTACCCAACCAAATCATGACTTGACTATTCTCATTCAAGTAAAATTATAAATGCGAAGCGTTTCTGTTGATGTGAACTTAACTCTATTCGTGAAAACCTTCAATAAATTTTCTAGTATTTATCAATTGGTAACTCGATTACTTACAGGCCTCTGGTGTTCCTTCAAATTAGATAAAAATATAATGTTTTTACGTTAGGGCCACCGCCGTGTGGAACACAATCCCACTTACATATTACAACACACAGTCCATGTCCAATGGACATAGGCCTCCCCTAATGAGCGCCATAGATTGCATTTTTTATCATTTGGGGGCTATTGCCCCTAATTCTCACGCTGGGCATGCGGGTTGGGGATCGCAGTTTGGTGGAGTGGTTCTGAGTGCGCTGCTACCCGCCCCCGTTTGAGACTTACAGATTAGACAACATTCAATCGGATAAAAAACAAAACGCAAGTAACGCCGCAGACACAACCTAGCACTCTACCTCTTTAAATATTTATATTTCTTCCACGGATAGCATATTTCTCTTTGTAATTAACAAAGGATATCGCTGACGTTGTCATTTCTTTATAGAAGCGATTTTCACGAATTGTAATTTAATCTGCAAACATTTTGTAAAAAGAAACGGTTTTTCGTTTTTGTTGAGCAAGGATATTTTATACTAATTGTTTCGGGTTCCGCTGCTAAGAGTTTTTATAAATTGGATAAGTTAAAAAAGTTGATCAATTTTTTAAGCCCTTAACATTTTTAAGAGTCGGTTAAGCGTTTTTACTCTGATTTCTTCTCTAATTAGGAAGACTAAGAGATCAAGTGTAGGTAGAGGTTTTTATGAAACGCATTTGTAAATTCATTATTTGATAATTTACCTAGGCCTATCCTAAAATAATCGTAGAGCCTATAAGTAAAGCAGATATCAAATTTCCATACAGAATAAAACCCCTGCATATTAAAGGGAGAAATCTTTGATCAACTAATACGCGATATGTTTCAACTTACTTAACTTCGATTGATAGTTAGCGCTCTACGTCTATAGAAAGCTTAGTGGAATCACCGCTAGAGTATGATCGCATTTCCATATAATCACTATTGGACGATCAAAGCCCGATGGTACCAGCTGTTACGTTTTCTCATTTCCTATAGAGTACCTAGTATCTTCACGTATCTTTGAGCGCACTACCTAGGAACAAGGTAACTTGCTATTTTAGGGTTATACTCGTAGTACAAAAGTTACTTCTATAAAAGCATTAACACAGAATAAGTATAAACTACACGTAAGTAAAGATATAAATAAATAGTTATTACCTACATCTTAACAAGACCATGAAAGTTTTTCTGTTTCGTTGTTTTTCGAATCACATCAAGAATCTTGTAGACTCATCCATCCAGCACAGTTCACATAGAGCAAGATCATATAAAAGACAAACAAAAGCCTTGTATCGTTTAATTTATGTAGGCAGAGTGAAGTTTTATTTCATTTATAAGTAAAATTACTCATTTTCATGGCTGCTCTGGTTAAAATATATTTTGCTTTTTGACCAAACAAACGCATATGAAAGCAAAGACTAATATAAACTGGTCCATGATGAAAAGTAAACATCGGCCAGTCAAATAGCACGGGCCACTATAGCACCGCACCTTAAGAAGTAAATGCTATAACCGTGTTCGGGTTCAGTGCAGCAAATGTGTATCAGAGAAGATAGGTCGATGGCTAAAGTAAACTCTCTCTGTGTTTGCTTTTAATTAACCATCGGTCAACAGTCGGCTTTGACCCATACACTTTTCATCTCTGCACCTGCATAGTGCTGTTTGATAGCGAAACATATTCGGAATTGATGATTTTGTCGTGTAATTTGTAAATCTTTTAAACACAAATTAATAACTTGAGCGCAGAAGAATATAAATACATAAAAACTACGGTTCCACCGATGTAGATTTATTTTAGGCTATAAAATTTTCAAATAGATTTTCAGACAGGCGAATTTTCCCTCGATAAATGGCCAAGAATAGATTTCCTTTGTTCATATTAAACCCTATTAAAGCTTCTCCTATGAAAGCAATATTTCTTACATTACGTTGAGCGTTACCTCATTTTAATATCGAACTTAATGCCCTATGGACAGCGAACCGCGAAGTGGTCGCGATCTCTCCGCATTAAGAGCGGCGAAGTTCCAGCGAAAATGTTAAATGGTCCGGAATGAAGCATCGGTAATAGAAAATGGACGACAATCCTCATTTCCTTGTTCGTTATTCAGATCTGATATGGTCTGATGTCTTTGTGCAAGTTTTTGCCTAATGACTCAGTGGAAATTGAAATTCAGTAAAATAGGTTTTTGATATGAATCACCAATCCTATATCCAGACGAGATTAGGTGCTCTACCTCGTTAGTGTCACTCGAACATATTTCTTGGTAGGAGATGCAAACCTCTCGGGAAAATCTGAAAAAAGATTTTTCTCCGATTCTTTATTTGAGTAGAAAAAGCAAGTAACGTGGCGGAGCGCAAAGGTAATGCGCAACGGAAATTAACATTTTCCAAAGCGTTTGCAAATGAAAGCAGTCATACATCGAAATTACTTTCCAAATGCCTTCTTACCTACATATCTCATGAATTTCACCGGCAAATTCTACTCCCATCCAAAAATGATACACATTAATGAAACGTTTCGCTTTCACGTTATTTGCTTAGCTCTCGATCGTTTCAATAAGGGAGTCTCTAAGGAATTTGATAGATACCTTTTAATGCAAAGAGGGAAGCACAATCAGATTTTCATCGGAGACCCACCGACCGTCGGGGGAGAAATGAATACTTATTGCGAAAATGAAGCGGATCATTAATGAACGCCGATTCTGGTGAACCATGCGCTTCGATTTAAGGTTGGGGCAGATGTAGAAGCACGACCACCGACACCGAATTCATTATCACAGAAATAAGTGCAATCTAATTCGTCTTTTATCTCCCTGTTTGTTATTTCGATTAGGTAGGTCCCTTCTTCGCTTCTAAGCTAATAGGATTAGCTATGAGGCCTAAGGCAAGCGAAATAAAAGTGTTGAGATCACGGCAAACTTACGATAGCTAGTATTAGTGCTGAACTTACTAATATTCTATCAATTCATAAATAGGTAGGAGATACTATAAAAATTCGCTGCTTACAATAGCCTAGAACCATCACCTTTGATTCAAAATTTACCTTGGCTCCATGCTTCGTAATAGAGGTATGTTCACACACGAGTGAATTCGTGCCTCCGTCCATATGTCTGCGTTAACCCTTGATTCACATCGAAAAATATATTCAATAAGCGCGACGTAGTAGCTGCGGCAACGGCAAACAAGCGAAATCAAATAGAGAATAAAAATTGCATCGACTGGAAAAATATGAATTTATCAAAGAGATAGTCGCGGTTCATTTGCATTTAGGTACTAAGTTCACGCGATCTGTCCCCAGACGACTGATGACCGTTCATTTTGCAGCGCTTTTTATATCCTTCTGCGGATAATGATCTTCTATCCTTTTATAGGTTGCGTTCACTGTGACGGTATGGGTTATGGGGATGTGGATTTAAACCACGAATAAGTTTAGCAATATTTACTCTGACAAATTGGGGAAATTTCAATTATATCCGGTGTTCCGCGCGCGTTTTTGTTGTTGTTTCGGAATAAAAAGTAGCAATATTATTCCAGTTCGATCCATTCCGTAGTTTGTAGCTGTTTACATTCAAACTTTTGCCTTTAAACATTAGCTTACACTACTTACTTTGGATTTAACATTGAAACAAAACCGAAATACCAGGGTGGGTTAGATTTGAACCCATCCAAAATCTTTGGATTTCATAGACTTTGGATAGCAAGGTCGGTAAAGTTGCAAGATAAAACACTGAAAGGGGACCGATACTTGGCGTGTATTTTAAGATTATTAAAAATTATTAGTTTGTCCATAGTGGAGTATGGTGGATAACAAGAACATGCATGGAGATGTTTTTTTCTAGGATAGAATAGAAAAAAAAAATTTCATACGGATCCCTTACTTTTTCTAACAGCATTGGGATTTTTGACATTGACTCGACACTCCATAACTGGCACTGGCCGTAGAGAAAAAGCAAGCACCGTGCGCTATTATATTCAACCTCTTTTTCTATTCTGACGCGCCATAATAGAAAAAGAGGTTGAATATACAGCGCACGGTTCAATTATTGAATTTTTCATGCGGATCCCTAACTTTTTTGAAAATATTATATAGCCTATGTTCATCACGGAAAATTTAAGATTCTAATGGTGAAATAATTTTTCAAATCGGTCCAGTAGTTTCGGAGCCTATTCAATTCAAACAAACAAACAAACATACAAACAAACAATCAAATCTTCCCTCTTTATAATATTAGTATAGATAGACTAGCTTTTGCCCGCGACTTCGTCCACATAAAAGTCGAAAATCATTCGAATAGTAGGTATTTTATTTGATTTTTAATTATTAATTTTGTCACAACACACAGATTTGGTTATATCGCATGTCCCTCTTTATCATCAAGCGGGAACATGAATCCAGAATAAATTATACTATGTCCTTTCTCTAGGTCTAGACAACGTCTGTGCCAAATTTCATTAAAATCGCTTCAGTAGTTTAGGCGTGAAAGACGGATAGACAGACAAACAGAGTTACTTTCTCATCATAATATACCTAGTAGTAGGTAAGGATCCTTCAACTTCATTAATGTACGCAATGTATGGCAATGCGATGTCTTCATTGTCTATTCTACCCTAAAGAATAATCCCCGTGCTAGGAGGGGTCGACTACTGTAATTCGTAGAGGAACCCTCCCGAACTATAGCTACAGTGAAAAATCACGAGATTATTCGCTTCAACTTATAAAAACCCACTTCTGAGCGTACAAGTACAATAAGGGATCATCTATTATGTTCCATTGTTAAAGCTTCTTGTCCGAACGTACGTTTTCTTTATGCTGATAGAATTTTGCGTAAACCTACTCACTTACATTCTTAGGGAGTATTAACGATGTTTACAAGTTGGAGCTTTTAGCGTCATACTTTCTGTTCTATGCTCTTAATGCTACATCCATTATTATGTAATGTTACTTTACGCATTATTATTAAGAATATAATAGCGGAATCGTCAGCACGAACCAAAGAAATCTAAATACTAAGGCACTAGAAGTGGCATACCCGCGTGACTTTATCGCCGCACTGGTGACTGAGCCACCAGCACGTGAGAAATTGATTAGTGTTGTTCGAGACGACAGACGTGAAAGAACCAATATAAGCAATTGCATCTGCTGCAAAACAGTTATATTATAACTGTTTTGCAGCAGATGCAATTGCGGAAAATCTTCCACAACTTGCAATTATACAAATAAGGGGCTTGCATTTCACCAGTAGGTAGGTATGATTTTTTTAACTGATTATTCCCGTTTTTTTATTCAATAAGACAGAAATAAATTATTTGTAAGAGAATCGTAGTATTCTCTTAGTCTTATCGTCATTTTGCATAAAATTGCTGTAGAAGTTCTAATATCAGAAGCGCTCCAAACGTACGTAGCAATACACTTCGTATGCTCGCAAATCTCACATGGTTGATACCTACGGCCGCATGTCGCGGTCGCAGGCACAGAAATAAAATAAATAGCATTTTTCAATGTATGAGTAAGTTCACAGATAGGGTTTTGTTTATGCCTGAGAACTAATCACGGTGCATTATTTTTTGTGGGCCCTGTTTATGTATGAAGTGACCGCTTGGGTACGAGAATGTATTGCCGCATTGGCGACAAGCGTTCAGTAACTAATCCGGGACTAATAACATTTCTAGTGCCTTATTAATCAGATTTCTGTGGTACGAACTGTTCCCGGTTCGTTTCGGGTTTTCAGGCACCTATTTATATTCTTTAGATGATGAGACCGAAAAAAAACAAAGGGTTTGCTCATTTAATACATATCTTTTAATGCTTTAACAACACAAATATTATACGACAAACTGCTCTGTAACTTCGACCACGCTTGAGCGGCCGTTTCTTCCACCGTTCTCAAAATATTTCTTAGCTTTTCATTTTGGGCTATAACTTTCGTATGTGTCTTCAAAAATATGCTCAGGTAGGACTGTGCTAGCTCGAAATCTCTATTGCTTTTGAGCATAACGTTTACCATGAGCAGGAATTGTCTCATGACTTTTTCTGAGCCTCCCACATCCGGTGCCATGCTGGAAACCTCTGCTTCTATTGCGGCAGGGGATAAATTCTTTAGTTTCTGAACGCAGTCTTCAAAATTCTCATCGGATTCGCAATCTACGAGGTTTTTAGCGAATAGCGTGAGTGTTGATAGCTCATCAGGTATCAGCATCTTGGTATCGCCTCCGACTTTGTCCTTATTCAAATCGAACTCTAGTTCTAAGCTAGGTATAGTCGGCAGGAAGAATGGAGCGGATTTAGGTACTGTTGCGGCAGTTTTAGGTTTATTCCTTTTCTTCACGATATCTAGGTTGAGAAGGTTGAGCCATCGGGAAGTCGGTTGATTGGACAGCGTGATGAGTTCCTGACTGATTTGTTCCGGGGATATGTACTCTGGGTCTTCGCCTAAGTCCACCGTCGCGAGATCGTCGATATCAGGTTTTTCGGGTTTCGTGCTTGGGAGCGCTGAAAATATTTCACTATGAAATGCAATTCTTGTTTTCATATAAATCCAAGCAGACACACCACACTTGCATGTTCAACACCCAAACGAATAAGCGGTTATTTGAAGCCATGACTTCTTATAAAAATATGGGTGCTTTTATACGAAGTCGTTATAATAACAATGTATTGTGTGAAATAAACGACGCAGTTATTTGAATGTTGTAGATAATGAAATATGCGGTTTTTTATTGTGTTCTATTTATTTGTTGACTTTTTTGTAAGATTTTATATCTATTGGCAATGACGAATGAACAAACAAAACAGGTCATTAGTAAGAGCATGCAGCAAACACCACCTAAATGTTGTAACCAAATCAAAATGTGTACTGTAAAAATTATTTCCAAATAACGTGAAATCGGTGTATGATTGAATTGCTAGCACTTTACGGCATTTTGAATAGCTTACAACATTATTTCTGGTCAAGAATAGACAAAAGCTCGGCTGAAGCTCTTAGTGTATAAACTGGACATGACATATTTTCAACTTTTATGTGTATTGAAATTGTCCACGAATATTTTAAGCCCTTACAAAAAACAGGCTTTTTTTGCGTATGCGCCCGTCTGTTTGTGGCATAATAGCTATCAAACGGACGAACAGATTTGTTTTTTTAATTATTTATTTTATGGGTATACAACGCAGAAGACAATCGAATAATTTTTATTTTAACGTTACTTGCTCGACCATGATTGATGATGTTTTCAAACATAGCCCACATTTGAAGAAATCTTCGAATCATGGTTAAACGTTAAATCTTCGAGTGGGTTATGAACTATTTTACAGATTACTTCTATAGTACATAAAATTTATAATGTCTAGCAATTTTTATCGATAGCCGTACATGTTAGTATGATTGTTGTGCAAACAAAGAAACCAACTCACCCAATGTAGGTACATCAAGCGATCCCCTCTCGATAGGCTTTAGGAATATCCTCTCGTACAGAAGCCGGTTTGCCCACAGGAAGATGCCAAGCTCGCCGACGTGAGTCGTCGCTAAGTAGTCACCCGTCGGCGACATTGTTAGGGATGTGCATGGTTCTTCTACCTGATGGAAGTAATATAATTGCTGAGTAAAGTTAAAATAAATAAGAAAACGACCAGAACACACTGCACAAATATCAAATCGGTTTAGTAGTTTCGGTGTCTATTCAACAACAACAACAACATCAGCCTATATCAGTCCACTGCTGGACATAGGCCTCCCCTAATGTGCGCCAAAGGTGGCGTTATTTCATCTGGGGGTTATTGCCCATAATCCCCACGCTGGGCATGCGGGTTGGGGATCGCAGTTCGGTGGAGTTGTTCTGCAGAGGGCGCTGCTGCCCGCCCCCCGGTGTGTTTCCCTTAGTCGCCTCTTACGACATCCACGGGAAGAGTGGGAGTGGTGAAATTCTATGCCGCCACCACACGGCTTGGTGCCTATTCAATTCAAACAAACAATTAAATCTTTCCTCTTATTCCTCTTTTATAATATTAGTGTCTTAATATCTATATCTATACTAATATTATAAAGAGGAAAGATTTGATTGTTTGTTTGTTTGTTTGAATTGAATAGGCTCCGAAACTACTGGACCGATTTGAAAAATTCTTTCACCATTAGAATCCTAAATTTTTCTCTGATGAACATAGACTATATAATATTTTCAAAAAATTAGGGACCCGCATGAAAAATCGATAATTAAACCGTGTGCTATGTATTCAACCTCTTTTTCTATTATGGCGCGTCATAATAGAAAAAGAGGTTGAATATATAGCGCACGGTGCTTGCTTTTTCTCTACGGCCAGTTTCAGTTATGGAGCATCGACTCAAAGTCAAAAACCCCAATGCTGTTAAAAAAAGTAAGGGTTCCGTATGAAAACTGTGAAACCCATCGTGTTTGTGTGTATAATTTATGAAATTTTTGATTAATACCCGTGCGAAGCCGGGGCGGACCGCTTGTAATATATATTATTACGATTACTCGTGCTTTAAATTAAACTTACCGAAAAAATATCTACAAGCTGTGCTGTCGGAATGTCCCATGTACATATCGTGCAATCCATTGATGAACTGATTAACCATCTGTAACCAAAAATAACTGAAGTTTTAAGGAAATAAAGCTAGTTACCAAGAGTTAATAAGTGAACCAAGAGTTATTAACATAAATAGAACTTTAATTCACTAAGTCTTTCGAACTTAACCTAACCAGAGATTTCAATGACTGGATTACATTACATCGTATCAGTGGAAACTTTATTTATCCCACAAACTTTAACCCTCAGCTTAAGTAGGCATGGCCGTAGGGAGGGGGGGGGGTTGGGGGTTCAAACCCCCCCCCCCCCCCGAAATGTTGAGGCACCGTTAAAAATCAAACTTGAATAGGTAAAATTTTCTCGGATACGTACTCGTACGTGGAAAGTGCGGCTTACTTTAAATAGCTATTCTCTCTTAAAAACACAATTTTTTTCGTCTAATTTCGTCTCCGATTAACAACAGCGCGCTCTGAGTCGTCGGTGGCGGACGGGGCGCGCTCACGCACCATGCCATGCGATTCCTATTGTGTATCTACATACATTGTACTGTATGTAAGCACTTAAATATTTCTTTAAATTATTATCTTTTGAAAACTAACTCAACCTTTTTTTCGACAAAATTCGTCTCTACATTTTAAATGAGCTGGGTGCACGCATCGCATTCAATTACGGCCGATTCCAGCTAGGCAGGCAGATCACGACATTACTTTTAATTTTATAAATCAATAGACTTATTTTGTTGTCGTTCCGTAATTGAATTGCTTTCTCCGTTTACTGTCATGTATTTATTTATAACATACTTTTCTAAACTACTTAATAACGGCCGAAAAGGTCACAAAAAATTTCGCGGCTCGCTCCGCTCGCCGTTAATTCGGAATTATTCTAAGCTTTTTAACAACCTTGCGAAAATGCCACAATTTCTCAAAAATTTTCAGAGGCCGCAAACACAACAAAATATCGGCGGTCACTCCACTCACTGTTATAATTTTGGCTCTAAAAGTTTCAGGGTTCGCTAATCATAATCTTTTGTCACTCTTGATTCTATTTTATATCATCCGAAAGGTCGCACAAAAAATTGCGGATCGCTTCGCTCGCCGTTAATTCTGTAGCCTTTTAGTCATTTTTATCAGCCTGCCGAAAATATGTAAAAAAATTGCGACTCGCTTCGCTCGCCGTTCATTCTGTACCCTTTCGGTCAGTTTTATCAGCCTGCCGAAAATATGTAAAAAATTTGGCGGCTCGCTTCGCTCGCCGATCATTCTATAGCCATTTGGTCATTTTTATCAGCCTGCCGAAAATATGTAAAATATTGGCGGCTGGCTTGGCTCGCCATTCTCTCATAATAATGTGAATTGTTATACCTACCCCTTAACTAATACTACTAACTTTTTTGTCACCCGAAAATGACCCTCGAAGTTATTTATTTTTTGTATTTCTCACATTTTTTCTTTGTTGCTGGCATACCAATCTCCAATCTCCAAAATGACCACCGCAGTTTTTAAAATATTTGGGGCTAGCTGTCACATCTATTGTCATTTGTCACACTTTTGCCTACTTTTTTACAAAATATCGGAAAAATCTGAAAAAATTCGCGGCTCGCTCCGCTCGCCGTTACCCATGGTTATTATTTTTATATCGATTTTTTTGGAAAGTGCTTTGTTGAAAACCACTCCGGGTACTAGCATAAGTAGCATAAGTAGCATAAGTACATATATAAAGATGTTGCATGTTGTCTCGGGCGGGTCTAAGGCTCGACCCCCCCCCCCGAATAGTATTTCTGGCTACGGCCCTGTAAGTAGGTATATGTAACTTCCATGTATTTAGATCATATTTCTTGTTTTGTTATTATCTAGCTGAAAGTTTTCCCAAATTCACAAATAAAATACCTCTTTAGGACCCTCGAACTGTTTACTTACTATAGTTATTTTTATATACTATAGTTACTATAGTTATTTTTATATCTTTCCAATCCACAGACTATGTCATTGTTGCTTTACACTACAAACTTAAACTACAATAAATTAGCATCGCCATCCAACTTGGCAATGATGCCAATCTGGGCACTTTACCTTCTGGTGACGGCTTAGATTTTTAAGAAATAGATAAAAGTATAATTACTAGTTGTATAGCCATTACTAGTTATATTCGGTACTCTTACCTGCTCTGTGAATCAAAGTCAAAATCGTTTATCTTTCCATTGTGCCCGTCGAACTTCCTCACGACTTTCATCGTGTCAATGTCCACAAGCGTGATGGTAAAGTCTTCGTTCGCTATCGCCAGCAGCGCGCTTTCCCGGTGGCATTTCGTCATTGAAACAGCTTCTGATAGCCTTAGCACGTGGTACGGGGTGGTAACTGGATAAAGACGTGAATAAGAACATCAGTATAACAAAGATAAATAAAATAAATAATTACAAAGAAAGTTACAACTAAATAACTAGAATTAGTATTCACCACCAAAACAATTGAGCCGGTATAACCCAATATACCACATATTTAGCTTATTTATTCCTGATAAATTGATAGTAAATTGACTTTGTGGGTTAGAAGTTAGTCAGTAATTTTAGCAGGGGTAACAAAAAATATCAGAAAGGTAAAATGTTTGTATTAACAGATAAATCTTTAGTTTCACGAAACGAAGAAAACATTCAACGTATTCAATTTCCAATGGGTGCAAATTGTTGGACAAGTCTTCCGCCTTCGTTGGAATGCTCGCGAATTTTTGTTATGATACACATGGGCGTAGGGAGGTACGGGCAGGGGGGGGCAGCTGCCCCCCCCTAGAGGATGCAGTCTTAATTTTAAATACGTACCTACGTAGATAGCCAAGCCTATTAATAAACTAAACATGTCAATGAAAAATTTCGCGGCTTGCTCCGCTCGCCGTTAATTCTCTACTTTTGTAAGCTTTTTTACAGCCTTCCGAAAATGTCACATTTTCTCAACAATTTTCAGAGGCCGCAAACACAAAAAAATATCAGCGCTCATTCCACTCACTGTTATAATTTTTTTACGCTGCTACGGGACCATCCAATTTGTTTTTGTGTACCTATATCTAAATATCTATTTTTTTTTTGTCGTTTTACCAAGCTTTCTTCGCCAAACTTTAAAATTACTACCGCAAACGTTCTCCACTTTGCAACAGTCATCGGTGGCGGGGTAGGGCGCGCTCGCGCTCCATGTCATTTCATTCCTATTGTTTACCTACATTGTAGGTTAGTGAGCTAGGTACACGCATCGCATTCATTTTACGCCCGACTCCAGTGGGAGTCGGGCAGGAAGGCAGATCACGACATAACTTTTAATTTCGTGAATCTATAGATGGATAGATAACTATTTTCAAGTTTTCCGTAATTGAATATCTCCCTCTGTTTGCTGTTAATATGTCTTAGGTTATAGCATAATTTTCAAATATGTTTGCTAACGACCGAAAATTTAACAAAATATTTCGCGGCTCGCTACGCTCGCCGTTTATTCTCTTCTTTTCTAGGCTTTTTAACAGCCTTCCGAAAATTTCACAATTTCTCAACCATTTTCAGAGGCCGCAAACACAACAAAATATGAGCGCTCATTCCGCTCACTGTTATATTTTTTTATGCTACCTCGTGACCATCCAAACACACTTGATTGAGTCTTGATTGTATTTTACAGAACATCCAAAATGTCTAAGAAAAATTGCGGCTCGCTCCGCTCGCCGTTAATTCTATAGCCTTTTTGTCATGTTTACCAGCCTCTCCAAAATATGACAAAAATTCGGAGGCTCGCTTCGCTCGCCATTCATTCCGTAGTAAGAGTTTTTTTATCTTCTAAAACCAAATTGTTCTTAGCTTTCTTTTCTTGACTATGATTTTTTAAATATTCGGGGCTAGCTGTCATATCTAGAAATGAAATGAAATGAAATGAAATGAATTTTATTACTGTTAACTAGGTGGTAATGTTTACATCGGTCTAGTGTCACACTATTCGCGTACTTATTTAAAAAACATCGAAAAATCTCAAAAAAATTGCGGAAAGTGCTTAGAAGTAAACATGGCTGAGGAAATAATGACTGAAAATCCTTTAAACGGCCTATGTATGCTCAGCGTACACCGAAGCATGGTACTTACAAATAAATAAGAACAAAATTGAATCAGAGCTGCTAAAATGGTTTTGTGGAGTACCTCGAAGACTACTATTTTGTAAAATAACGTGACGTATAGTTAAACTATTGTTGTTTTTTTTTATTCTAAACGTAGCCTGTACCGATCAATTTTTTTTTTAACTTTTTGTAGATGACTGTACGTAAATACCTCTGATTTAAGAATCAAGCGAGTTGGCGACAGAAAATGTAGGTAAAATCAGAAGGTGCCAACTCGCGTGAATCATTCGAGCGAGTTGACGAATAAGCCTACCTATCCCATTTCTCGTGGATGTACTTAGTAGGTATTCTTGGTTTTTTTTTTTCGCCTGCCCCCCCCTGAACAGAATCCTGGCTACGCCCTTGATGATACAAATGTATCTTCCAGTGTGGAGATAACGCTCAATACATTATTGAAATAAACAAGAAAACGCTTTGATTCTCTTTCAGTCAAGGAACGCCATATTTTAAATTAGGGTGACATTATAAAATATGGCATTCTTTTAACAAACCCAAGAAATTAACAGATATTTTCTGTTCTCATGGGCCATTGACCATTGACCCTATCCTTATAATTTAATCTAATTTATTCTATTCTATTTGTGGGAACCTATTAATGGTAACTTTAGTGCTAAACACCTTACTTATTAAGAGAACAGTGAACCGATGTTTCCCCAAAAATAAATAAATAAATCAACAAAGATACTCACTTTCATCTTTAAAATGCCAGAACTTGAGCATCTCATCAGCGCCGGCCGTGATGACCCTCTGGTTACAGAGATCTGTCTCGACGCCCCGCACAGCACCTTTGTGGGCCGGCGTGGTTTTGCTACCATAGGTGCCTCTGTGTAACCCTGATTGCATGTTGAATCTCTGGACTTGTCCGTTTGTGTAACCTGTAGAAATGTAACATATTATTCATTTGTAGAATTTAGGATTAAAATGTCTAATCACATCAAAATAAAGTAGAATACGAGGCGTAAGTCCATTAATATTATAGTTTTTTTTAGGATTATATGTATAACCACGTTGTCCTATGCTCCGATAGTATGCACCGTCAATCAAACATCATTATGTAAATGCTTACGTTATATTCATTCTTTATAGCTGGTCTATCAATCTGCTTTTAATATCCATAGCCTTGAGTGGCTTAAGCATTGTCTAGACAGAGGTTGACACCTGCTGTATCAAGTATAAGCTAATATCAAGTATATACTGCACAAATTGTAAGAGCCATATCTTTCTGAGAGCAACTGTAATCCCTTCCTAATTACTTTCTTTTTTTAAGACCACTGAGAGCAATCTACAGGTGGCCTTGGCCTATCCACTGACAGCTAATATTAATAAAAACTAATTACATCAGTATACAGGGAAGCAATGCAGCCAGCATCTTGGGTACACTTCCAACTGGTATTGATATGGATCAATTGAGCTATCTGTAGTTTACTTGCAAAGGTCTGCAGTTAGCTCAATAGTTTCAATTGTACTATAGTTCGACCGAAACCGCTGTACCGCTCCTGAGGTATGCGCGCGGCGAGACGGGGGGGAAGTATCGGCCGCTCCGATCCATCAGTCTGCCGTCGACGCTCACGGCAGTAGGTCGCCTTTGTACCGGACGGTCTATGTCAGATACACATGAGATAAATATCCAAAGATGGGCCGAGCGCTATCTCGTGATGTCAAGGCCATAATTTTTAAAGTGGCCGAATATTTTAAGAAAAGAAAAGCAGACAGAGAGACCTTTGAATATAAAAGTGATGCAAATATTGCCAAAATCGTGGCAGACGCTACGGGGTACTGCGAAAAAACCGCAAGAAATGTGATAAAAGAGGGCAATTCATCAACTGAAAATTTGGGCCGATTGAAATTTAATTCGCCAAAACAACCAAAAACTATAAAGAAAAAACATGTTGTTGATGATTTTGATTTAGGAGTTATCAGAAGAAAAATTCATCAGTTTTATGAATTTGAAAAAAGAGTGCCAAGTGTCCGTAAGTTACTTTCAAGTTTGAAACAAGATGGCATATTAAATTGTGGACGAGAATTTCTAAGGAGCCTCTTACACACAATAGGTTACTGTTTCAAAAAATGCAAATCGAAGAGACATCTCCTTATAGAGCAGCCTAATATTGTAGTGTGGCGGAAAAAATACTTAACACAAATCAGAAATTACAGAACGCAAAACCGCAACATATATTTCCTTGATGAAACATACATTAACGCCAGTCACCATGTAAGCAAATGTTGGCAATCATCGTCCGAACCTGGAATTCATGCTGATATTGGAAAAGGACGGCGTTTGGTAATTCTTCACGCTGGATGTCGAAATGGCTTGGTTGATGGTGCATTGACGATATTCAAATCAGATGCTAAGACCGGCGACTATCATGGAGACATGAACGGGCCTACTTTTTATAAGTGGGTAGATGAAAAGTTAAAAGATAAATTGCTTCCGAATTCTGTGGTTGTCTTGGACAACGCGTCTTACCACAGCGTTCAGGTTGACAAGAAGCCAACCATAGCAAGCCTCAAAACCGAAATGCAGAACTGGTTACGGCGCCACAATGTTGAATTTTCGGAAGCTATGACAAAATCTCAACTGCAACTTCTTATCGATAATACACAAAAAGAGCCCGTGTACAGAATTGATGAACTCCTGAAAGCCAATGGACATACTGTTCTACGATTACCGCCGTACCATCCGGATTTGAATCCCATAGAGTTAGTCTGGGCTGATATTAAAAACAATATAGCTCATAACCATATTAACTCTTCTCTAGATGAAAAGATAAACTTATTGAATACATTGTTTTCGGAGTTCACGGCGGAAAAATGGCAGAAATGTGATGATCATGTTCAAAAAAATGAAAACAATTACTGGGATCGCGATAGTAGATTTGATATTATTATCGATCCATTAATTATAAATTTGCAGAACGACTCTGATTCAAATTCCGATGGCGAAACGGAAGATGAAGTTGAAGCAGAAGCTCTGTCAGAATATCTGTAGATAATTTAGTTATAAAAAAATATAAACATATCGATATCTATACTAATATTATAAAGAGGAAAGATTTGATTGTTTGTTTGTTTGTATGTTTGTTTGTTTGTTTGTTTGTTTGTTTGTTTGAATTGAATAGGCTCCGAAACTACTGGACCAATTTGAAAAATTCTTTCACCATAACAATCCTAAATTTTCCGTGATGAACATAGGCTATATAATATTTTCAAAAAAGTTAGAGATCCGCATGAAAAATTCAATAATTGAACCGTGCGCTGTATATTCAAACTCTTTTTCTATTATGGCGCGTCATAATAGAAAAAGAGGTTGAATGCTTTTTCTCTACGGCCAGTGTCAGTTATGGAGTGTCGAGTCAATGTCAAAAACCCCAATGCTGTTAAAAAATGTATGAAAACTGTGAAATCCATCGTGTTAGTGTGTATAATGTCTGAAATTTTTGTTTAATACCCGTGCGAAGCCGGGGCGGACCGCTATCTATACTAATATTATAAAGAGGAAAGATTTGATTGTTTGTTTGTTTGTATGTTTGTTTGTTTGTTTGTTTGTTTGTTTGTTTGAATTGAATAGGCTCCGAAACTACTGGACCAATTTGAAAAATTCTTTCACCATAACAATCCTAAATTTTCCGTGATGAACATAGGCTATATAATATTTTCAAAAAAGTTAGAGATCCGCATGAAAAATTCAATAATTGAACCGTGCGCTGTATATTCAAACTCTTTTTCTATTATGGCGCGTCATAATAGAAAAAGAGGTTGAATGCTTTTTCTCTACGGCCAGTGTCAGTTATGGAGTGTCGAGTCAATGTCAAAAACCCCAATGCTGTTAAAAAATGTATGAAAACTGTGAAATCCATCGTGTTAGTGTGTATAATGTCTGAAATTTTTGTTTAATACCCGTGCGAAGCCGGGGCGGACCGCTAGTAATATATAAAACAAAAATATTGTTTATATTGGTACGATATCGTAAGATATATCCGACAATATCGATCTCATGTGTATTCTTGCTCTTTTTTCCTCGGCCCCCACTTCGCCGCACTTTCTTAGGGAGCGGTACAGCGGTTTCGGTCGAACTATAGTTCTAATTTAGTTACATAATTATAAAAACTCACCAATAATAACAAAATTGCCGCAATGCGTAACAGTCAAAGAAGAAGCTATAACTGTTTTGTCTAGTTCACAGACTGGTGTCAGTTTGTGTTCGCCCATACACATCCTGTTGTATGACCAAGTGCTAGTGATGTAGAGGTCTTTGTGTAGTGCAGCTATGCTGGCCCATTGCTTGTCTCTTTGCATGCAAGAGCTTAGTTGTGTTATAGGTGGAAGGATCAGTTTGTCATGCTGTAATCTTCCTGAAACAAAATCGTTTTCTATTAGGCACATAATTGTTGGGTAATAAACACAGGATAGGTAAAATAGTAATGTCCACATACATTTTTACTACCTGAGCTAAATGTATAGAGCCTCCTCGTTTTGTTGATCAAATCGATTCTAGAAATTCACCCGAATGAGCAGGCTAATTGAAAAAAAACACAACATCCAGACAACAAAAAAAAAGACAAAAACTTCATAGGACCTCAATGTAAACATCAATGAAATTGACATACCAATTGGCATATACCATACATGACATGGCTGAAGCAAGAAACACACAAAACTCTTTGCCCAATACATCTGCCTATCTGCTATCTAGCAAGAAAAGGAAAAGAAGTTTAAAAAAAAGATGTTCATGTTACATACCTTTTCTTTTAGACTTCTTTCTATCATATGAAGCTTTTCCCAAGTTTTTGTTGAATGTTTCGGATATGGTGTTCATAATGTGCATACGACTGTCAGCTCCAGCTGTTAACAGGTTTGTGCCGCTTGGTTCACAGTAACGCACCAAGCTTGGTGGTAACGAGTGGCCTTCTCTGCAATAGATAGAATAGTTCAGATTTAGAAAAAAGCCCATGTATTGATGTAGAATGTTTGTAAACAAACCCTGACACTAATAACTAGAATTCACTTGCTTGGTTGCAAGTTTCAGATATAATTGTAATATTTATTGAAGGATTTCAAATCAACAAGTAATGTAAATGATGTACAAAATGATCACACAAAGGAGTGAATTTTAAGTTAAATATGGGTGGTATGTTTACAAACATTCTACATCGAGTTTATCAAAAATATTTATATGGGATATGATGAGTAGTACCTTTTCCTCAACAACCTAGCACCACCATCAGGCAAATCAAATATCCACATTTTCAAAGAGTTGTCTTCAGAATTGGTTACCATCACTGGCTCGGACATAAGGCACTGCATACCAGTGATGGCAGCAGAATGTGCTTGCTGAACCTGAGACATCACCCTCTGTTCCTCCAAGTTCCACATTACAATGTTTCCAGTGTGACTACCTGTAACCATTATCGGAGCTCCGTCCATTCTGAAAGACAGACTTGTGCAAATACCCCAGTCATGAATCAGCTCCATGACTTTCTCATCAAACTTCAAGTTATGTAATATTATCTTGCCATTGCTCAGAGCTATTGCTACCACGTCCACAGCAGGAGCTGGTTCTAGCAGCAACACAGAGCTTTTCCATCCCTTGAATGTGAACACCAACTTTGATGTTCGTAGATTCCATATCTGCAAAGGCCCCTGCTGGCTTCCAAGCAAAACCTTGTTCAAATAAGTCGGTGGGTGGCATAGCGCACTGACCGTGAAGTTTTTATCAAACTTCAACTCCAAGAACTCAGTCTCTTCTTTGATATCGAATATCTTCAAAATGTTAGCTTCATCTATTGATACAAGATGGGGGCCAAAGGGGAACATGAAGCGGATAGGTGCGGTGTGACCTTTGTAGACGTGCTTCAGTTCACAGCCTCGTCTCCAAGCGTAAATGTTGTTGGCACTGGCAGAGTAGACGTGATAGGTATCACCACTCATACAAGTTATAGGACCGGGGTGTTCGCCGCTGACGCTGAGTAAACGAAACTTATCGCATCCATAGGTGTGGAACCACTTTCCAACGCTAGTACACAGCAAAGTCTCGCCTCGTCTCTTGATAAATCTTGCTACAAAAGGCACATGGGTACTGACATAACCTAAAACTCTAGCACCGGAAAATATGCGACTGCCCTTGTTCTCCGTCATTTTCCTTGATTTTGAAAAATATTTGAATAGCTCCAAATCGTATTACTTGCTGGGTTTTAAATTTACATCCTTTTCTCAAAGAAAATCACACAACACAATATTTTTTCGTCAACACAACAACAACAAACCAACCCACATGATTGTGTTGCCAACTGACTGACTGAGTATGAAAAAAAGTTAGAAAGCTCTAGTCTCGGAACTTTTTTAAAAAGAACTCTGACCGCGGCACAATTTTTTTTAACGTGTCTCATACTTATTTATTTATCGACTCAAAAATCACTTTGATGTTAACTTTCAAAATTTTTCGCAATGATAATAAATGTAATGTTACCATTGCATTATCAACATATTTTAATAACGAAAGCTTGAGCTTAAATTAAAGGAAGTAGATTTACTAAGGTTTAAAAATTTCTTATTCGAATAAAATTCAGGTCCATTTTTTACAAAAATATTTGTTGGTAAATATGAGACGATTATTAAACGGGGCAAGAGACCCATAAACACGAGGGGTTACCAGGACCCTCCGCGGCTCTCGAATACTCACCGTCAGACAAAACATCGGATGAGTATCGCCTTCCCTAACGTATGCCTTACAAAATTTAAGTAACGCTACTACCAATTTTTAAGTATGGTTGGTAATTTTTTCCATTCAATTGATTTGATTGAACAGGCTAGGTAGGTTTGGTTGACGCCTCAATCAAACTTAAAAGAACATCTGGCTAGGTCATATATAAATTATGCAAAATGTTAAATTACGCAACAGCGTAACGTTGGTAGCAGCCCCAAACTAATTTCATTGTCAAAGATAACGACTGCCACCTTCAAATAGTTTTTTTTTATAATCTCGCCGTTCCGTTCCATGACTTCCACGAAGTAGGTAGGTACCTACACAATGCATAATGAAGGGTATATCTTTGACACAATGGTAGAAAAGTGGCAAATGAGACATATACCTATGTATAGAGCAACATTTAAGGTACTTTCCCTCCATGTGGCATAGCTGTGCGACGCCCTGTATATTGCATTAACAAAGAACCCAAGTCTCTATGAAAACCCAGTTTTCTTTAATGATGAAGTAGAAAAACTTATTGTTATTTTGACCCAATTTAACCCTAACTTCTACTCGCGCGAACACTGGCAGAAAAGTGGTGAACCAGACATATTGCCATTATAAAGTTTTATTTACTCAAAAGAAAAGTCAATGCGCTCGCGTTTGCAGAGGCTTTTCGATCTTTTATCTACCTAGAGGAACATAATTATATACGCACATTTAGTTTTAAGTTTTATTCAGGCACACTTACCAAATTACAATAGGTACCTAGATATAAGAGATACTTATTTAATTATATGTATATAATTTTTACGATACGAGTTTACAAAAGTCCTTGTCGTTTTAAATCTTCAAACGTTTTTCTATTTACAACATTTCCAAGGGAGTCCTCAAACTCTTCATCATTTTCCGCCACAAATCGTTCCGTTTCTTTCTGGTGCTTTATTTTCTCCCACACTAAAAGGAAACAAAATAATGTTATGTAATCAAATTTCAGTAAAATAAAAAAGTTGGAACAACGTAAGATAAATAAATAGACATACACAACACAAAAATAACATTCCAATAGGAAGTGCCGGCAATTACGGGAATACAAAATACACTATCGATCCATCTATAGTACTGATAACACAAGCTCTGCTTAGCTTGGAGCTAGATGACGCTGTGTGGAATGTCCAGAATTTTTATTTTTTATTTTGCGGGACAATCCTCACAGCATCATCTAGCTAGACCCTAGCTAAGCAGAGCTTGTGTTATGGGTGATATACATAATATAATATTATTACATACATAGATATTTTTTTTATTATACATAGAAAACGACCAGAACGAAGCATTATTATTAATAATTATCATTTTTATTTATCATTTTTATTTTTGGATTGTCTATATTATTGTCTTTATATTCTCTATAAACTATCAATATAAAAAAATATCTGCAAAATAATAAATAAACGATAGTCATACCACTTGTGAATTGTTTCCAAGATAATTATTCAACTTCGATCTTTTCAGCAGATAACTCGGATATATTACGCTTTAGAACTATAGTGATAGTATATTTTTTGTTTGTTATATTACAATCCAATGTTTCATGGCGCGTCACTATTTTGAAAAAAAAAACAAAATGGCGGCGAGGCCTTCGGCCAGGCTTCGAACAAGAATCTTCGTACCCCTTTACTTACATCAGGATAAGCAGGATAAGTTTTCGTAGCTAGTACAATAATAAAATAGTAGAATACTGAAGTCTTAGCAAAACTTTGTTATTAATCATGTTATCATCAAAGTTTTAATACTGAAATACTCACAAGCCAGTGCATCTTCGATCTGCGTGACGTTAGCGAAATGCGCAGTATTGGGTATCCCAAGACACCTCATGCCGTGGGCGTGCCTCCATTCAGCAAAGTGCCGCTGGAATGCCTTCGGTCCTTTGTACGTGTAGTTACCGCAAATCTCACACGTGTAGCTGATGTTCAGACCATGCAGTTTGTATAACCAGTACGGGATGGGCTGTGGATGAGAAAATTGGGGATGAAAATTATTTAAGGAAATTTTTATACAGGTGAGATTTTTTCAGGACTACTAAGGGAAAAAACTCATTTTAGCAAATTTTTAAAGTTGAGTTTTTTCAGGACTATAAGGGGGAAATGTGAAACCGGGTAGTGATTCGGAAGGTGAGGGTTATCGTAAAGTCACGAAAGGAGAACATGCTCGAATTTTTTAAGTTTTTCTGGACTTTTTAGAAGATATTTTTGCATATTATCATAATTAGATGTCGGATAATTGGATGCATATTTACTCAAACTTAATTTTTGACTAAAAAACTATGGAAGCTAGAATATCCTAGTTGAGTTCACTATGTTTATTGTCACATATAAGTCGATGCATATAAGGGAAAGTGTGGTGTGGTTAAAAAAGAAACATTATACAAATTCAAGCGCAATTTGGCAGGCGGTATTTGCTGATAATATTTTTCTACCTGTTTTTCGATTTTTGGCATGTACCTATATAGTCTTGTTAGTAGTCTACGATTCGATAAGATTAAAAAGACCGATTTGTTACCAATCTCGTCAAAAAGCACAAGTTGGGAAAAGCAAGCATATTCGGTTGTAACATTGGGTTATTGGGTGGTATTGGGTTTATCTCACGGAGTATACACAAAATTTGAATTCCTCGGGGATTTTTTGATGAAGAGTGCTTTCCCTAACAGCCCCTCTCAACTTTAGGTGATCTATCCGAATATCTGATCTGTACAAATAACATAAACGGTTTCTAAAGCAGTACTTAGTTACCTTTCCATCCCACCCCAAAGGCAAGTTCTTCGGGTTATACGGTACTTCATCGTCATCGGAGTCGATATCCGGCGCCCCGGAAGCATCGCTCTCGTCGCCACTATCGTCTCTCCGCTCGCCGGCCGCGCGAGCCGCTCTGCGTGTTACGTTCTCGATGGTCGCGGCGCGTGTGCTGCTTACTGTGCTGGCGAATCTGGTTTTAGTCAATTCAGATTTCAATTAAGTACTTAATGAAAAAAATACAAGTCATATTAAATATAATAAATTATAAAATAAGGTGGTTGATTTTCTCTTTCTCAAGTTGGCCTATCATTTTGCGGACATATTTAAAGTAGAGGAAGTATAAAGGGGAGTCTTACCGCTATGAGCAAATTATGAAGATGTTTTAGTGAAAAAGAAAATGGCTGATCAGTAGAGACGTGTATTTTACACTAAAGAAAATATGATAAAAGTAAGACTAGACTATATGGCTACAACGGCTTACGCCTGTGCATTTTATTCACCTTGGTCGCCTGGAAGAAATGGCTATAAGTGATGAGGCCGCCTATTCCATGGCCACAGACTAAGATAATTTTAGTAACGATTGTTTCTATTTATAAGGTTATGAAATAAAGAACTATCTATCGATCTATTTTTAAAATGAACAACATAACAAAAAAATAAGATTTTATTTTATTTTATTTATTTTTAATTATTTACATTATCATAACAGTACAGAACCAAAGCGATAAAGAAATACACTAAAAACATTACAACTAATTACTTATTCCTATGTGACCTATCCAGAAAATTTATTACCGCATCCCTGAATTTTGGCAAGGACATATAAAATATATCAACATCCTCATCTCCATCTGCACATAAACTATTGATCGTGCGAAGGGCCCGCGTCAACGGGGCTTGGCTCAGGAGGTTAGTCCTTGCTCTCGGAATCGCAAGTAGCCTAGGCCTTCGGCGCGCGTATACGTACTTGTTAGGTACGTGCAGTCCTGTTCATTAAAACAGGCGGGTTGTGAATCATGCCTCTAATTAGTTTAAAGATGTACATAATCAACATCATTTCCCTTCTAATTTCGAGTTTAAAATATCCAACCATACCTAGGACGAATAGAGTCGGATACATAAGTGGGTAAAAGGGGTAAACTCCGTATAACTTCAGATAAAGAAACCTTAGATATTTATTTTGGAGTTTTTCAACCATACTACTATATTTTTTTTCATGAGGGCTCCATACCATGGCTCCACACTCTAACCTACTTCTAACTAACGCGTTATAGAGTACCTTTATAGTGCCGATATTACGAAAGTCGCCAGATTGTCGCAATATAAATCCCAGATTTCTGAAAGCCTTTTTACATGTATCGACTACATGGCTTCGAAAATTTAATTCCGCGTCCATTTGAATGCCGAGGTCACGAACAGAATGCACTCGATCTATACGATCAGGACCCAGGGAATAGTCATGAATAACAGGATCCTTTTTGCGGCCGTATGTAATAGTACAGCACTTGGTCGCATTAAAAAAGAGCCTGTTATCCCGACCCCACTGGGAAACACGGTCTATGTCACGTTGTAAGCGCTCGCAGTCCGAGATCTGCTCTATCCGCATCAGTAACTTTAGATCGTCGGCAAACAAAAGACAAACAGAATCTCTTACGACACCAGGCAGGTCGTTTATCATAATCAAAAATCAAAGATATTTTATATGTATCAAAAATTACCTGTAAACTTGTGCCTCAATAGCAGCAATGTCTTTGTGCCTTTGTTGGGTGGAAGCCTTAGCTTTGTTCCCGCCTTTTTTCGCAACGAGGGACTTGTCCAAAGCTGTCTGTCCTTTTGTGCTGAACAGTCTGAAATAATGTTTTACTCGCTTTAGTTTAATGTATTTTTTCTCCGTCGTAAAAATGTTCGAAAGACACATTTATAACAGTTGGGTTTATGAATTGTGGCCGTAATTGTGAAAAAGTAATTAGGGCGCTACATTTTTTTTATGTAAGGGAGACGGATTGAATGATCACTCGAATTTTTTCTACTGCTTGTCTATATCTAACTCATATTATAAACAGGAAAGATTTGAATGTTTGTTTGAATTAAATAGGCTCCGAAACTACTGGACCGATTTGAAAAATTCTTTCACCATCAGAATCTTAAATTTTCCGTGATGAACATAGGCTATAGAATATTTTCAAAAAAATTAGGGATCCGCATGAAAAATTCAGTCCAGTATCGGAGCCTAATCAATTGAAACAAACATTGATTGTTTTTGTTCTTTCCTCTTTATAATATAAGTATAGATAGCTGGATCATGTAGATATACGTCATCTTTAGCATGAAAATGTTAAATAATCTGTTTGGATATCAACACCATTTCATCATACAACCAATCACAATAATGAAAACAATAAATACCTTTGAGCTCTCTCCTCCAGAGTGCCTCCACACTTCAGCCCAAGAGCCATAAGAGCAGACTTCAATCTGTCCAGACCGAGTGATGCTAACTCCTCCCAGGATGAGAAGGCAGATAGGTCCAGATGAGCGCCAACATTTGTCAGAGCACCGCCGGTTTCTTTCTGAAATTATATAGGAAATTACAGCTTCAAATCAAGATATAACAATATGTCAACGACTTCAATCAAGTTCATAAGCTCATACATTTTCCTAAAAAAACAATATTGTTATGTCGAATATACTATAAAACTGCTGCAACAAAGAGTTCTTATGTAATAGTTCATAGGCTGCGGCAACCGCTTCCCATCAGACCGTAATGGTTGTTTGCCACTTTGGTATAAAAAAATAAATTTTATTGTATTAATTGCTGAATATATAATAATAGGTTTCTGCATTACTTACTGGCCATCCAGGGAAAGTCCCCGCTTCCCACTGCTTCACAAACTCCTGATGAGCTGCCGCCAACTCCTGCGCCTGATCTAGCAGTGGTTTAGTCCTGTTGACAAAGTCTTTCAAGTAGGTCAACAGTGCTCTAATGTAGTTCCTGTATTCATTGTTCTTTCGCTCACGGGGAATGTCGAATAGATGATCGACAATGCTTAGGTAGGTTATGTAGTCCACTTTCTGTAATAAAAGATGTGCTTATTAAACAAAATCAAAAGTGCTTTATTGCTTGATCTTACAGGTCTCTAGGACACGTCACAAACTACATAAGTATTACTGGAAAATTAAAGTCAATTGCTGCACTTTGATTAATTGTTCACTTCAATTTTTTTAATGTAAAGTAAAAGATGATAATAAAAGTTTTGTTTTCCATATTATATTGAAATGAAACCTAAATGAACAGGTTTCTGGGTCACGGCATCAGGCGTGAAGACCTAGACCAATTTTGCCAATTCTTTTTTTCGTGTGTATGTTATCATCAGGAGAATATTCTTATGTAAGAAAAAACTTAAAAATCACCTCCTCCTATTGAGCTGGTGCCTACTCATCTGGGTAGGCACCTGCTTTGCCCAGACGAAGTACGAGATATCACCACGAGGGAAATCCTACAGTACTGAGCAGCTGCAAGGATAAGTGGCGAACTGTAGCGCCGCAGCTTTGTAGGTGAACTGTTGAAGTGGCAATCACAATCATGGCCGCAAAAATACAAAAGACCCCAAGAGCAAATAAAAAAAAAACTGCTACTGACCGCGGATAATGTTGGGGAAGTATGTAAATATTTGTGAAAATTACCTCAATGCCTTTCAAGTTGATGTACTTTTCATAGCATTCATGCAAATCCAAATACTTTCCATATCCTTCCTCATCAGTAAACTCCACCGGTGCTGAAATGTTGAAAAGGGAAGTTTATTGTCTGCTTAACTAGGGTTAATACAACAATCTCTGCTTAGCTTAGGAGCTAAGCAGAGATTGTGTTACATGTGTTTATTTTACGTCATTTAGTACCCATAACCACAAGCTCTGCACTAGCTTTGCTGTGTTGGATGGTAGGGCATTATTTATTTATGAGTTCAACATTATTTATTTATTATATTTGTTTATCATATCAATTATTAAGATTACAGCCTGACCAGAACTGGATGATGCAAAGCACTAGCATTGTATTTTAGGAACAAAATAAAGTAGTTTAAGCTTTCCTATCAGCTATCTATAATATACATCCAAAATGCAGGTTTAATAATCATCATCTCAGAAGATATCCATTATAGAGAAACAAATAAGCATCCAAATTAATAACTGAATATAAAAATGCAATGGGAAATCTTACTATATTATCTTACTTGTGTAATCTTCAGCTGGGTTTTCCCTTAATTTTGCTAGCTCTTCAAACTCCACGGACATGGGTACACAGATCTAAAACAAATTATGACATTATGCACCATTATTATTCTCTAAAGCATTTGAAAAAAGTGTAAATGCATCTTCCCTGAGTGTTGTATGCTGAAGATTATTTAAAATATTTTTTTTTTGTTTTCGTTTCCGCTATTTAAAATAATAATTGAAGTTAGCTTATGAAGTATTTAAAGTAGCTGAGGGTATTAGGGCATAAGAATAGGTCCTATTTTTCCCTAAAATCCAAAATTTGTCACACTGAAGTCTAAAAAGTGTGCAATCTGGTGTTTTTTATCAAGCAGCACAACTGCAAGCACCAGTAAATCTTTAGCAAACCCTTATTTGGAAGAGGCATATTCAAAAGAGGATATCTGTGCTGTGATGTTAGAGTAGGTATTTACCTCATTAGGATGTTTTCTGTGGAACTCCTTGATTTGTTTGAGCCTAGAGTAGAACTCCTGAAACTCATTGGGACCAGACAATGCAGCTATTTCTTCTTTTCTCAGTCCATCTTTGTCTTCATAAAGATCCTTGAGTCTCATAGTGCCTTCAATATATCTCTGAAATAGAATATAAATAAGTTTAATGAAACATTTAAACTTATTGGGGTGAGTAAAAGAGAAGCTTGGTTCGGTCTGGACTTACATCATGTAAAGTTTTCAAACGATGATCACCATTGATTGTTTCTCGATGCTGAAATGAAGAAAGATAAATGTTATCAAGGTGCCCTGGTCATAAAACTGTAATCCGCAAGCCCAGCTTAGGGATTATCTAAAGGGGTAATGCTATATTACCACCTAGTCATAGGGCAGGCGCTTTATCACGGGATGTGTAACTACAGCAGTAGACTACAGTTGAAGCAAAATCTGAAGTGCGAATATTTCGCTGTTGAATAAAGATAATATATTTACCCCTGTTTTCTTGTGAAGAATCTCTTTCACCATAGCATCCATGGTCCTCTCTCTTTCTTCATGATAACTTCTTTGCTGTTCCAGGATAGTTTCCATTTTTGCAGGTTATGTTTTCATACATACACAGAAACACTTCTTTCTTAAATTGTACTGCCTCTCTTTTAATTAGGAACTGTACATACATAAACAATCCAACATATAATAAGCTTTTAATAAGCGAATTTTATTTTTACAATCCAAACAAACGCCAACATCAACAAAACATCAAGAAATTTGATTTGCTTTGCTTGATTTGATTTGATTAATTGCTTGCTGTTTGGTTTGAATAGTGTTTCAATGGGAATTGTCTATGGTTCAAGATATCATAACATTTAGTCGATTATTATTGTACGCAGCCCTAGTTGTGATTTCTGATTGGGTAACGTCAGCGGTCAAATGTCATGTCATGCACTGAGCATGACAGCCGGCTTGTCAATTAGTGCTGCCAGAATAACTGATTCCGCACTAGATCTAACAGAACAATCTACGGATCTCGAGATTTACTTATTAGGAATCTGAGGTATCATATTTTTCATATTACCTATCCCTTTTGTGATATAACAAATTTATAGCATTACCTATTTTTCCCGACTTTTCAATAGGCTTAAACACTGTTCACTTCTCACTCTCAGATACCCTAGAAACAATAGATACTTAATAGATAGACCAATAGAACAACAAAATTTATCTTTTTTCTATCGTTTACCCACGACACGGGCCCAGTGTGGGGAATCAAACAATCTGAAAGACTGTATTTGTACTCGTATACCTACCTGCTTCCTACCTGCCACAGCACACTGTCAACATCATATTCCAACTAAAGAGCTTCGACGTCACTTAATACGTTTTGAAGCGCAAAATTAAGTCACCTTTGTTAGTAATTAACTGCCTAATTAAAGTAAGAAGTTAAGTAAGTAGGTAATATTTAGTTACCTAATAACTACTACTAATACGGGGCTGCGTTCAGAGGCTCAGGGTGCGATTGTTTGGTGTAAATTTTAACTCATTAGAAGGTTCAGAACGAGTCGGTTGTTAAACGTCAAAGTTGACATCATCATGACAAAAGTGACGTTACAGTTGCCGGACGTTCGTTTGTTTTGTTTTTGTTTTGCGGTTACTTTTAGGTAAATTGTATCTACTGACTGTGACTAGGTATGATCAATAACTGATAAATACTGAAAATTTTGAAATTTACTGTAGAAATCTTGATATGTAGGTAGATAACAAACAACACTTTT